>JAMQCK010000137.1:0-52155 GCA_024196135.1 Pleurotus ostreatus/Saccharomyces cerevisiae fusant | reverse complement strand
CCGATGGATTTCCACAGCTGCTCGAGCGTCTTCCCGTGAACATATTCCATGATGATGAGGTAGCATTTATCCTTGGTGGGCACGATGCGGTGCACAAGAGGGACGTTCACGCCAACAGAGCGAGCGCGCTCGATAGCAAGGACTTTATTGAAGGCAGTGGATTCTCTTACTAGACTTACCTGGAATATATTTCCACACTTACTTGGGGCACACGGAGATGGGGGAAGGAAACAAGATGGAATCGTTAGTGAGTCGGGCTTTTGCCCTCAATATATACTACTGTTACATGAGTCAGGATACCACATGAATGTACCATAATGTTCTATACCTTTCGGGATGATACGACGCCCTTCGGGGATGGGCACGATGCCCGGCGTGAATTCCAACACTCCCCCTCAAGCCGGCATCAAGCCCATCTCGTACACGAATTTCTCGTGCTTAGGGCGGGGCAGACCTTTCGTAAATAAGTCTGCAAGCATCTCGTCAGTAGGGCAGTACCGAACGTCCACAATACCGTTCTCTATCTTCTCGCGCACGAAGTGGTTCTCGATGTCGAAGTGTTTGGACCGAGCGTGATGTTGAGGGTCGTGCGAGATAGACAGAGCGGCTTGATTATCCGAGAAAATCAAGGTGGGCTCATCCAGTGCGAATCCGAGTTCGCCGAAGAAATAGCGAAGCCATATGGCCTGCCGTGTCGCGCTCGTTAGCGCTGAGTATTCGGCCTCCGCGGTTGAGAGCGCCGTTGTTGGTTGTTTCTTGGAGTGCCACGCGATAGGGCCTCCACCGAGTAAGTAAATGTAACCGGAGACTGATTTGCGGTCGTCCGGGTTCTGAGCGAAGTCGGCGTCGCTATACGCGCCGTAGTCGTCGAAGATGGAGGTCAAGTCGGGGTCGGCCGCGTCAAGTTCAACTTCGGCCCGTCCGCCGTAGGTCACGCGCAGGTTGCACGTGCCGCGCAGATAGCGGAAGATACGCTTGATCGCCGTCCAATGCGCCTGTCCCGGATTCGCCGTGTACGCGCCAACGCGCGAGACTGCATACGCGATATCCGGGCGCGTCATCGTGGCGGCCCAAATCAGACTCCCCATATATTCTGCAAAGCTCGTACCTCTGGCATCTCGGACGTCTCCGTTCCCATCATACTTCTCCAGGATCACATTCGGGTCGAGTGGCGTCGTCACGCAGCTCATGTTGTCGAACGAATATCTCTTCAAGATCGTCTCTATGTACTTCTGCTGCGAAATCTGGACCGTCCCCGCCTCTCGATCGCGGTAAATCTCGATCCCGATGATCTTCTGCGGCTCCCCCATGTCGGTCACTTCGACCTCGCGCGCGAGCGCGGCCTGCGTCGCGGCGATGAGGGTAGGGCTCGTGCTAAAAACGAGTAAGTCATCGACCCATACCGTAAGGAAGATGTACTGATCTCCAACGTAGCGCTTGTAGACACCGTGGTCGACTTGGAGTCTCTCGAAGCCATTCGAGGTGAGTATCTCGTGTAGCTTCCGATTCCACTCACGTCCTGACTGCTTGAGTCCATACAGCGTCTTGCGTAGACGGCAGACGCGTCCGGTCTCGTCCTCGAAACCAGGGGGTTGGACCATGTAGACCTCCTCCTTGAGGTCTCCGTGTAGGTAGGCTCCCTTCACATCGAGCTGACGCATTTCCAGATTCTGGATCGCTGCGATCGCGAGGAGCGTTCGGATGGATTCCGGGCGTACAATAGGCGAGAACGTCTCGCTGTAGTCAAGCCCGGGTCGCTGCGAAAATCCTTTCGCAACAAGGCGCGCTTTATAGCGCACAATGTTCCCCTGCTGATCCTTCTTCAGAGCGAACACCCATTTCGCCCCAATGGGCATGCGGTCGGCCGGCAAGTCCTCAAGAATCCACGTCTTCATGTCCTCAAGCGTCTTTAGCTCAGCCTGAATAGCCGCTTCCCACTGCGGCCACTGCGGCGACGCGCGCGCCTCGCCAATTGACTTCGGCACGTCATCCTCGCCATCGCCTGCTACCGCCGCGCGCATCGCATAATGCGCAAACGCTGTGAGTGGGTCATCTTCGGCGTCCTCTGGAGTGTCCGTGCGTCGCGATCCCGTGCGTTCCGATGCCTGGAGTCGTGCGTCGGGGTTACCGAGCTGTCGGTAGTTCGTGTCTTGCGTCCTGCGGGTGAGTACGCGCCTTGTCTGCTGCGTTCCCGCGTTCTCGTCGCTTGTCTTGGTAGTCGGTGCTGATTTTGCCTTCATAGGTGCTGGTGGCGCTTCCGTCAAGGGCTTGCTCTGCGTCGGTGGCGTCTTGGGTAGCTGAGGTGTGGGCTGAGGCGTCGCAGGCCTCGAGGATGGCTGATTGACCGGTTGGGGCTCCCCCTCAAGCGGCCAATTCTCGAGATCTGCGGCGATCTCGTTGATTGGGGCTGCCGATTCCGTGAAGCGGTAGTTCCTCGAGACTTTGACTCGGTGGGTCCTCCTGTCGTAGTACCGGATCGCTCTCGGCCCTACAACGTAGCCTACGAATGTCTGCTCGGTTGCTCTCGCATCCAGCTTCGAAAGAGACTTTACATTTTCGGCAAAAATCCAGACTGGACATCCGAACTCGTGTAAGTCAGCTACATTAGGCTTCTCGCCAGTGAACGCCTCGTGCGGCGTCTTGTTGCCCGGTAAGGCAGCTGTTGGCGACCGGTTTCGGATGTACGCCGCGTGCGTCACCGCGAATTCCCACAGGCTTTTCGGGAGTTCGCGTGCCAACAACATGGCACGCGCGAGCTCGACCAGCGATCGATTCACTCTCTCCGATACCCCATTCTGCGACTGGCTATACGGCGCCGTCTGATGGAGCTCGATCCCCCGCTTCGCCAGCTCGTCCGTCAACTCGTCACTCATATACTCGCGTCCTTCATCCACACGGAGCCACTTCAATTTGTACCCGTACTGCCTCTCGAGCCACTCAATGTGCTCGACGACACGCTGGCGCGTCTGGCCCTTGTGCTTCAAGAATAGTACCGTGATACGGCGCGTCGCATCGTCCGTGAAGGAAATGTAATACAAGTTCCCCTCCGTAGATTTGGTGCGCGCTGGCCCCCACAGGTCGCTATGAGCGCCTTCGCCCGCATTCTGTGCGCGATGCCGAGCCTGCCTCGGTAGTGGTTGGCGGTGCATCTTCGCCTGGATGCACGCGTCGCAGTGGGTGATCTGGGGGGATTTTGGGTCAATGGTGAGTCCTTCGACCATTCCGCCCTTGTACAGGAGTTCTAACGCGCCCTTCGAGATATGGCCGTAGCGCCTATGCCACGCCTCCCACGTCTCGCCATGCACTCCCCCTGTCCCCTCGTCATCTCCATCTGCAACGCCGGCGTGGTTCTTCACCCGCCTTGCTCGCGCATCAAGCCAGTACAAGCGGTGCTTCAGGCTTCCGACCAGGACTTCGCGTCCCGCCGAGTTCGAAATGCGCACCTTGCCGTCGCGGAACGTCGCGCGGCCTCCGGATTCGTCGACACGAGGGATGGAGAATAGATTATTCACGGCCTGAGGTGCGTACAACACGTTATGTAGGGTGATCGTCTCTGACTGACCCCCGATGTTGCTTTCCAGGATCACCGTCCCGCGCCCCTTCGCCGTGATCGCCTGCTCACCGATGCCGGTGATCTTCTCGTCCCCAATGGGCGAGAATTCCACGAATACTTCCCGATCGTTCGCGATGTGCGTCGTGCACCCGGAGTCGGACAGCCACGCGTCGCGCGGCATCTTCGCGTCGAATGTCTTCGTCGACGCCGTCTCTGCGGTCAATACCGCGTCGCTCGGCACTACAGCCGAGAATGCCGAAGCCGACCCTTGGTGTGCTTGCGAGCCACCTTGTCGGCCTTTCTTCTTGCGGTTCGGCGCCTTTCCCTCGGCTCCGCCGCCCTTCGACCAGCAATCCTTGCTGTAGTGGCCTCGCTTGCCACAGTTGAAGCAGTCGCCTTCGCCACCGCCTCTCTGGCTGCGATTGCCACGCGAGTCTTTCCCTCTGCCGCTCATTGCTGCGAGCGCAGAGTCTCCTCCGGCCGTGCCGGACTTCTCCTTGCGTCGCCGATCCTCGTCCATGATGAGCGCGATGAGCTCAAATGTCGAGATCGATGACTGGGCTGTACCCGTGGATGGAGATGGACTCGTCGTAGTCGTTGTACCTGTAGTATTAGTTGATCCAATACGAGCTGCATTCCTCGCACCTAAATATGATGAGGTGAACTGGTCCCAGGTCTCGGGCAACGAACTAATGAGGATCGTAATAAACTCCTTGTCCTCGATCTTCTCCCCCATTGAGATGAGCATCGACTGGATCTCGCGCAACGTCTTGATGTGCGTCGGAATATCCGTCGTCTCGTCCGCTACTGTACGGTACAGGCGTCTACGGTACGCGATCGCTCCGAGATCTCCTCGGGCTTCTTTCACTGTCCGTATCTGCTCCCACATCTCCTTCGCCGTATTGGCCTGCGAGATATGGGTCATCTGCTCGTTTCCGAGCGATAGTTCGATGACGCTCTGCGCTTTCCCGTCGTTCTTCTCCCAATCTTCAATCGCCTTCTTCTCGGCCGCTGTTGGTGATCCTGCCGTCGCCGGCTCTGGCTTTGTAGTCGTGCCGTCGACATGACCTAGTAGGTCCCTGTCACGCAGGATGGCGATCACTCGACGCTTCCACGGGATGTAATTATCCTCGTTGAGGAGCTCGATGCGGTACGATCCGGAAGAGGATGACATGGTGATATACGACGTGTACAGATGAGTGCGGTATGTGGGGTTGTGTGTGTAAGTGGTAGTCTAGTAAGAGCCGGGGCTCATAACCTATTGAAGGCAGTGGATTCTCTTACTAGACTTACCTGGAATATATTTCCACACTTACTTGGGGCACACGGAGATGGGGGAAGGAAACAAGATGGAATCGTTAGTGAGTCGGGCTTTTGCCCTCAATATATACTACTGTTACATGAGTCAGGATACCACATGAATGTACCATAATGTTCTATACCTTTCGGGATGATACGACGCCCTTCGGGGATGGGCACGATGCCCGGCGTGAATTCCAACAGACTTCGTCTTGAGGGTCGATGAGATAGGGAGTCGACTTCGCAACTAGACGAGGAGACAAGACCCGCACTGTTTCCAGGCGCGTTGTTGTCATGTAGGGGCAGCGAGCAACGTATTGCTCGAGCTCGGCGTCCGTGCAATTGAGCAATGCCGACTCGTCGAAGGCCGCATTGGTAGACATGACCAGATAAATTTAACCTAGGGGATGAATAAGGGTTTGCACCAGCAGTCTCGCCGGTGCCACAATTGGAGATCGATGCGCAAACTGAAAGAGAACTTGAGGTGCACGGTAGTGCTATCAAAGGACGATGTATGTGAGAAGAGCTCAGATTAAAATAGAGCACAGACTTACAGAAGTACATTAGCAAATGGCCATGAGAGCCTATGACTGTTGAGTGCAGGTCAGCGTCGTGGTCAACTTTGAGCTAGAGGTGTGACAGCGCTTAGTCACGCTTACGCCTGACGCGGTTGAACTTCGTAAGCGCGTGGCAGTCGTGGGCGAATCGTTGCCTTTTGAGAGCGCGATTGACAATCCTCTGTCGAACACTGGCTATGGCGACGAACGACGTCTTACGATGCTTTGCAACACCAACTGTCACCTGCGCCGTATATAAGGGTGCTCCCGCTGGCTAGAAGCTTCATTTTTCTTGAACCCTGACAAGCTGTCGTTCAATACCTTTCTGCGCAAACAACTCGCGGTCTCTTCTCGAGGACTAGCACGCTATTCGACCAAATCTACGAACATGAGCTCAGGCGTCAAGATTGTACCCCGCCCTAGCCACGAGCGCGGTGGTGCGGACCATGGCTGGTTGAAGACGTTCCACACGTTCTCCTTCGCATCGTACGTCCCTCTGGTTCACTCTTCCTTCGCTTTGAGGCTCACAGTACGCAGGTACGGCGATCGCACCCATCAAAAGCATGGTGCTCTGCGTGTCATAAACGAGGATCGCGTCGCGCCCAACACTGGCTTCGGCACGCACGGGCACCAGGAGTTCGAGATCTTTTCGTATGTCATTAGCGGCCAGCTCGCTCAGTACGTATCTTCTTCCCCCACATCCTCTTCCCCACACGCTGATCATCCCCCAGCCAGGACTCCATGGGCAACACCGAAGTCCTCTCGCGCGGCGCCCTCCAACTCACTTCTGCCGGCACCGGCATCCTCCACTCCGAAAAGGCCCACGGCCCCGCCGAGGTCCACTTCCTCCAGATCTGGTCTTTCCCCTCCACACCGCGCCTCCAGCCCAAGTACTACACCCGCAACTTCTCCGACGCAGACAAGACGGACAAGTGGGCGCGCGTCGTCGCCCCGGTGGGCTCGCAGGGCGTATCGGAGGCGCGCGAGGCGGAGGGCCCCGCGCCCGTGCATAGCCCGCTGACGATGTACGCGACGCTGCTGAGCAGGGGGAAGACGGCGGCGCAGGCGATGTCGGGGACGAAGGGGTATATCCACGTCGTGCAGACGTCGGGGTATAATACGGGAAAGGCGACGGGGGCGACGGTAAAGTTCAATGCAGGGGACCAGCAGCTGGAGTTGAGGGAGGGCGATGGGGCGTACCTGCATTTCCCGCCTGGCGGTATCGACGTTGCGGTGGAAAATACGGGAGATCGCACGGCTGAGATTGTGCTCTTCGATCTGCAGGAGTAGATCATGGGTTGCAACGTTGAATTGATAGTGAAGTGGACATTCCGAATTGTTGTATAGTAAATAGGTGCTGTATAGTATAATGGTCCTCAAGTTACGCGATGTCCGATGTGAATGCCGGTAGTCGTTTACAACACCTCTTCAGTTGAGCAGAGATGCAATGCTCATCCCGCTCCTGCTGACGGGTGTTTGCGCGGCAGCTTCAGGGGGCGTCGGGTCACCCTCCACCTGCGCCGAGCCCGAGCCCTCTTGCGCCGCTGCGCCTGAGGCCTCTTGCGCTAGTGAGCTCGAAGTTCGTTGCGTTGCTGCGCCATCGACCTTTCTCTTCCGCCCTCGTCCCTTCGGAGGCTCCTTCACTGGCCGTTGCTCATCCACAGGTGGTTGCTTCCTGACGGGCGCCTGCACCTCCTCTTCCGACTCCTCTTCCTCTTCGGCGACGAATGCATAAGATACAGCTTTTCGCGCGCGCCCACTTCGCCTGGGGGCCTCTGGAGGTGCTTGCGCAGTTGGCAGTTCGCCAGCCGCTGATTCACCGTGCACGCCAGGGGGTCCAGCATTGTCCTCGCTTTCGCTGACATGGACTGGCGAGGCAGCCCGAGCAGCCCCACCGCGACCTCTGCCCCGACCCCGCCCACGGCCACGACCCCGTCCACGACCTCTACCTCGACCACGCGGCGTATGAGCGTCTGCAGAGGCGGCAGCCTGTTTCTCTTCGTTGTCTGCATTTGATGACTGAGGCTGTGAGGATGTAGATGGCTGGGCAGTCGTAATATGAGAAGCGGGCACTACGGGCTGCGATATAGATGGTGCAGGCGGATTGGAGGTGGACGCCAGAGGCTGGGAGGTAGATGCTGTGGGCTGGGTTGTGGATGCTGTAGGCTGCGAGGCAGACGACCTAGTGGTGACGGCGGTGGTGATATGCGCATTCATAGCCTCGACGGGTGGAGGCGGAGGCAGTTTGCGCGGGCGCCCCCGAGGTCGTTTGGGTTTGGGTTCGGGTGCTGGCTCGGCTGGTGTTGTAGTCTCCGGGCCCTGAGTTGACGGGCTTCCTGTACGTTCGCCTGAAGCTGCCGCTCCGACGTTCGCTGCAGGGACTGAAGAGGACGATGCTATCGATGCATCAGGAATCAAAGCTCGCAGAGATGGGTCAATCAAGTCGACGGCTGGCAGAGATGAAGGCGGAGGCACTTCCGGCACAGGCGCTTTCGCAGCCGCAGTCGTCTTCCTCCTCTTAGCTGGCCGCCTCTCGTCGGTCGCCGCACCACCCGCCCCATCCGCCGGCGCCGGCGGTCCATTCGTCGGACCTGGTGTACCGCTCGTCAACCCTGGCGTCCCACCCGTCGGCCCCCGCGTCCCACACGCCGACCCCCCCTGACTTGCCCCCTCCCCCGCCCTCTTCTTCCTCTTCTTCGGATTATCCTTAATATCATTCCAATGGTCCCTACATTGCTCATTCGTCCGGCCCTCCAGGTACGTCGCGATCTGCATGTACGCGCCCTCGAACAGGCGGTGGGCCTCGCGGAGGCGCTTGTCCTCGGTAGGGGACC
The DNA here is from genome assembly GCA_024196135.1 of Pleurotus ostreatus/Saccharomyces cerevisiae fusant. Taxonomy (NCBI): domain Eukaryota; kingdom Fungi; species Pleurotus ostreatus/Saccharomyces cerevisiae fusant. Next base: position 43,912 of record JAMQCK010000137.1, on the reverse strand, counting down.
AGCGGCCGCTCTTCTGGTTGAGGCGGTTGTAGCGGGTGGCGGCCTGGGTGGCGTTGAGGTGGGGGGAGGTGTGGAAGGCGACTGTGGACCAGTTATCGTCACCCCAGCGCAAAACGTTCTGTTGTAGAAGCTGATCCTTGTCGGGGGTCCATTGGAACTGCTGCCTTGGTTGCGCGGCCCGCATGCAGTCCATGGGTAGCCGATGTGTCTGTCATCGAAACTACTTAGCTGGAACCAAGGTTCACTTCGGACGTTGACTTACCCCAAGCTCATCGGACACCTTGGCCCAGTCCACCGCCTCGTTCCGCGCCCTATACCCCTCGATAAGTTGATGCAATTTTGCCTTCTCCTTCGCACTCCACGCCGACTTGTTACTGTACTTCGCTGAAGCGATATAGGAGAAGCGAAGCTCCTCCTGCTTGCGCTTCTGCGCCTGGTTGTTGCTGGAGTTGAACTTCTCCGTTATGCCCGTCCAGTCTAGCAAGCTGAGGGCAGCATCGTTGTCGACGGGCGACTTGGCACCTTGAATGTTGCTACAGAGGGTCAGCTTGAGGTTCGAAATGAGCGACAATGACCATACTTTGCATCCTTGGCGCGCACTCGGTCCCAATCTCGTGCAACTTCTTTCATCAAGAGGTCCATCTCTCGCTTGCTGACTTCAGTGACGTCAGCCGAAACATCTCTTTCAGCGATTAATATACGCACGACTGTTGGGTGTGATCAAAGACAAGTATAGGTTGCGCTCGCCAGCGTCTGCTGCGAAGGGTGAATCCTGCCATTTACTTAGTGAGTGAGCTTTCGCAAGATCACTATGCAAAACCACACACCTTCTTCGTGAACTCATTCTGTTGGAAATACATCGAAGGACGAGCAGCACCTGGTGCTTTCACGCATGTTACAGGTTCGACTTCCTCGGGTATTGCATCAGCAATGTCTTGCGACTCTACTGAGGCCTATGCTCGTGTTAGTTACAAGTGATGGCCGAGAGTCGAGTTACATACCAATGCATCCGTCAGCTGCTCCAACTCGCTGTACAACCGATCGAGTTGGGCTGCTACAGCTTCCTTCTGTGCGTGATTTGAGGCGATCGCGCGCTCGACTAGCTCAGCTGTCGAAGGTCTGTCCGCGGTGCCGGGTATGCTCCCATGATCTCCGATGTCCTGAGGGTCTCTGAGTAGCAGGACAGGAGGCTGAGATGAAGTCGTCGCATGTTCGGCCTCCATGGTCGTGAGCAAGGCGCGCTTGTCCAAGCACGGCGACAATGTCCGGCATTCCGGGCCGGGGTTCCCTGTCATCGTTGTCAGCCCCATCGACTCATCAGGATAAGGCTTAGATGGGCGCTTGTTAGCCACCGCCGCGATAACTACACTCAATCCTAACCTCCATCTCGCATTCATATGTCCGATATGGCTGCCCCCGCACCAGATACAAACAAGCAAAGCCTCTTGACACCAGGATCGTCTGTCCCGGCCTCGGGCGCCGCGACACCGACGGCGGCGCAGTTGCAGGCTGCCCCGTCACATCCTGCGGCGAAGGTATCGACAGAGAGCTTCCGATCTTCGAGAGCGAAGATTGTGGGGAAGGATACGGGGCCGGAGGGGTACTTCCCCATACACATCAAGGGCCCGGTGCAGCGGGGCTTTGGGCGTGGGGGGAAGGACCTGGGGTGTCCAACAGGTGTGTGGTGACAGACCCTTCCCCATCCTGCTGCTGATTGAGAGTACAGCAAACCTACCGGACGAGTCCATCACACCATTGAGCACAGTCGCGAAGCCGGGTGTATACTTCGGCTACGCCCAAGTGATCCCACCCGCCGAGGCCTCATCGTCGTGGCGGAAGGAAGACAGACAGGTGCTACCTATGGCCATGAGCATGGGATGGAACCCATACTACAAGAACGAGAAGTTGACCTGCGTCAGTATCGGCTCCTCCACTGTGACCGGTGCACGAGTGCTGACAACGCTGGTAGGAGATCCACATCATGCACGACTTCCCCAGCGACTTCTACGGTTACGAGATGCGAGCCGTGGTACTCGGATACATCAGACCAGAGCTGGACTACGTCTCAAAAGGTGCGTCTGCACTCAGAATCTACATACATCCTACTGAAGTTCGTGATCAGAATTACTGATAGCAGACATCGAGACGGACAAACAGGTCGCCATTCATTCGCTAGACAGACCCGCGTGGCGTTGGGAGAACTTCAGGAAGGGTCCTGACGGCACTGAGTTCTTCGCTCCCGTAGACGCATAACCCCTTGAAGACATTTGTGAGAGGATGTTGAGGACGTGTAGAGGCTCGCAACGGAATTTAGATCAATGTGATTTTGCAAGGCCAGCGGCACCACTCCGGGCGGCGTGTGGGGACGACTGTGCGTCGATGCAGGTGTGAAGGAAGGTCTATAGGTCGCTCGGAAGCTGTCTACTCCTCCTCAACGTATTTGTGACGGATGTCCTTCCACTGCTTCTGCGAAGGGAGTTAGCGGTTGCACTGCTGCAAAACCATGATCACGCACCCCTGCATTCCACTTGTCATAGGTCGACTGGACGAGCGAATCGAAGCCAACGCCGAAGAAGAACGCGCCGGCGAAGACCGTGGACGCGAAGACGCCTGGTAGAAGGGAGGGGAGTTTAGTTCAGTGCGGATCGAGGGTGAACCGCATTCAATGCGTACTGTTGCGCTTGAAGAACACGTTGTAGACTGAGGTCGAGAGCTACAGGCGTCCTTCAGCATGTCCCTTCACACCGTGCCCCACAGCACACTCACGCTCATGATTGCAGGCAGCGGGGAGGCGGAGTCGGTGAGGAAGGAGAGTCTCGGGATCGGGCCCGGGCCCGTTGTGTCCATTTGTTTACCGCGGGCGCCCATTTGCCAGCACGTGACACGCTCGCCCTTCCTGGACGCCGCCATGTTACGCGCCGCCCGCCCGCTACAGACGCTCCGCCTCTCCCTGCACACCACGGCATGCCGCGCGCAGCAGGCGACAGCCGCGCCCTTGACTGGGACCGCCACCACCTCTTCCCCTTCGACCTCCACCGCACCCGCGACTCAGGGCACCATCCCTAAAGAATACGACCAGCTATTCGCGAGTCTGAACTCTGCTGGCGGGCGGGGGAGGCATGTGGGGACCACAGGCAAACCGGCGGCGGCTGCGACGCCCGAAGTGAGGATGCCGCGGTACATCCTGCACTGTCGCAGCTTCCGGAATACGATCGTGACCCTCACGCGCGAGAACGGCGAGCCGATCGGGTCGTGGACGGGTGGGAGTGTTGGGTTCAAGCGCTCGGGGAGGAAAACGTATGAGGCGGGGTACCAGTGTGCGGTGCAGTCGTTCAAGATGATGGAGGTGCGTTTGTACGTCTTGGCGTATGGGTCTTGTGCCAACAGACTTTCGAATCACTCAGGACCTCATCGAGAAAGCCCAATCTCAGGGTCACTCGGGCATCCACATCGAGCTGAACCTCGCGGGCTTCGGCAAGGGCAGGCAAGCCGTGCAGACGGCCTTCCTCACCGCAGAGGGGGAGAAGATTCGGCCACACATCAAGTACGTGATCGACAGCACGCCCCTCAAGATTGGTGGTACCAGAGGGAAGAAGCCGAGGGTCTAGAGGGGTTATTCCCTGTTGTCTTGTCTTGGTAGAGTACTTCACAGCATGGTGCGCTGCCTATGCTACATTGCTATTGATCGTCGTTGGCGCAGTGCGCTGCCTCCTGCTCTACGATGCCTGCTCTAAATCGTCCGCCCTTCATTCTCGGCCCACCCAGAATGGATTGTCGAAGACATTGTCCACCAAAACAGCCTCTACGTGCCGCCCCGCCGCATTCGGCGAACTTGACGGTCGTAGACGCCAGACGTCCTTTACCCCATTCGCTCGAAGGTACTTCTTCATCTTCGTATAGTTCAGACCCACTGCTTGCGGTCCATGGCTGTCGTCTGACAACGTTATGCGACCCTTGTTCGCAAGGATATACTGCGCAAGCTCTTTGACGAAAGTCAATCCCCTGAACCGATCATGCTCACCTGCAGAACTTCCCTCCCAGGGTACGCAGTGCTCCATCCCTTCCTGAATGCCGCCGCATTGATCTCGAACAGCGCGCCGTACCCTATACCGAACTTTATGTTCCGTTGCACCCGCCCCCAGACGCTCTCGTGCTCGTCCAGCCTCAAACTGGGCGTGTAGAGGCGGCACAGGTCGAAGTGGCCGATGACTTCTGGCTTCAGTCGTTGCATCACTTCGTATTGCGAGTCCAGATACGAGTGGAGGAATTCCTTGGATGAGTCAAAGCCGCTGAGCGCGCCCTCGAAGGTGTCCTTGTCGAAGTCGATGGGTATGGAGTTGACGTGGTGGACGGAGCCGACGAGGAGCTCGATTTCTCTAGGGCGCTCGCGTAGTAGATCTTCGATCTTTGCGAGGTCGATGTCGGTGATGTACTCTGTCTCGAGCCCAACGAGGAGGGTGATTTGAGGCGCGTAGAGCTTCTTGAGGCGGTGGGCTTCCTTTAAGAAGGCCTGAAATTGCGAGGCGAGATCGTGCAGGGAGGTGCCTTGCTAGACAGATATAGTGTGAGCCCTAACGTAGTGTACACTGTGAACATGCGCCTTCACCTCCTCGGGGTAGAGGTCCTCCTCCCGGTATCGCGGGACGTGCTCCGTGAGGCAGAAGAGCTGGAACTTCTGCCGTATGGCCTCCTGGACGACCTCCTCGAGCGTCCCCTTCGCATGCTTACAGAACTGCCCCGAGTGCGAGTGGTGGCTGAAAGGCATGAGGGGCTGGTGATGAGGGGAACGTCCAACGAGTGGTGGAATACAACTGAGTCCAAGTCCGCGGCGATCGACGCGATGATGGGATATCGCCACTCGCACCGGCCCGGCGCCTGCCGGGGATGTCACTTCTCTTCCGCCACCATGTTCGACTTCATGCGACTGGCTGTTTACGAACGGCATGGACTTTGCGACCAGCTTGGACTCCGTACACCTTCAGACTGGCATCTAGTCTAGCGAAGCCACCTCCGCATAAGGCTTTGGTCGAACAGGAGCAGATGAACGATGCGAAGCGCTGGGTCCAGGAGTTCAAATCTGTTGAGATTCCACGGAACTTGGTCGACATCACTTTCTCCAGGAGCTCGGGGCCTGGCGGTACTTGATTCTGCGTGCCTCTGCTAAGCACCTGGTCTGATACTCTGCGTCTAGGGCAGAACGTGAACAAGGTGAACACGAAAGCGACACTTCGGTGTAGTGTCACTTCTTCGTGGATCCCGCAGTGGGCTTGCGCTCGTTTGAGAGAATCGGTGAGCATACTTCTATCCAGACTCTCAACCTATGCTGACACCTATAAGCCCCACTATGTACGAGCTACCGACTCTATCCTCCTTACTTCGACGGCACACAGGTCGCAGGCGCAGAATATTGAGGAATGCCTCAGAAAGGTGAGACACAACTTACCCACCATCTGTGTGGCGAGGATCGCTGATATTCCTCCAGCTGCACAATGTCATAGAGACTGCCTCTTCTGCAGATATTCGCAACGAGGCGAGTCCCGAGCAGAAACAGCGAGTCAAGGCACTGGAGCGCGCCAACAAGGAGCGCCAAAAGAGGGAGAAGATGTATCGGAGTCAGCTGAAGAAGTCTCGCTCTGCACGACCGGATTGATGATAGCTGCGTTTGTATCCTTTCCTTCGTACCCTTCGCTCGCGACGTACTTCTCTACAGTATTGAATGAATGCATCCCATTCCGCTCGTGAAGGCTTGAACTTGGATCCGGCGGCAACACCGCAATTGAGCAAGGGCCCGGAGCGGGCGTTGACTTCGGAGTAGAGTTCGGTATAAAACTCCTTGGGGCCGATGTATGTAAGTAACATGTAACTAGTTACTTACAGCTGTAAGTAACGATGTTAATAACTCCCATGTTAATAACAGGAAGTTACATGTAAGAAACTGGTGTGTTACAATGTATATAGCCGTGATGGGTGTCAGGATCTATAAAACCTGCACCATGAGCAGCAAAGATTGTTCTTAGGGCCATGTAATGCCACCAATGGTGCTGGAATTCTCTGATGCACAACAGGGCGCTGGGAACAATGATCAACTTGAACTGAAGCACAGTGCCAGTGATGGAAGAGTGTGATGCACCAGCAATGTATTGCGGACAGACCCAATTGCTTTGAAGAAGGCTCGAAGGGATCTCCCCGCGTCGTGGAGATCGACGCGCAGAGATGTCCCGGCAGTAATACGCGCTCACACCTGGACCCACAAGTCGTAGGTTGATGAGAAGCGGCAAAACGAGGAAGGGGAGCTCAGTAAGTCCCTACTTGTGAGGTCGTATAGCCTTCCTTATATGCACGCTGTCATTCGTGCGTGTTACCGAGTCGCCGAACGTTTTGAAAGTCGATGGGACAGTCGACCGCGGGAGTTGCCGATGACCTGTCACACATTAGTCACAGTTCGGATTCCGACGGGGCCAACGCGACCCCTGTACGGTTCTGCTTTCATCTTTCGCAATCCTTTGGTACTGGTCGACGACCTACGTCATTGGGAAGTTGTTAACAATTCTTAACATAGCCCTCCGGGCGCTCGAGTAAGTAACAGTTTTTAACATGTTACTTACACGTGTTTTATACATATGTTATTAACATCGTAGTTACTTACCGAACTCTACTTCGGAGAGCGGCGGTCGGCATAGCGTCCGTTGCTGCTCAATTGAAGTTGAACTGCCTGTGACTGTGCGGTGACCGTCACGCTAATAGTGACGAAAGATCGGGTGACAGCGTGCAAGCGCCCTAGCTCACACGTTGTCGTCGCCGCGTCGTCGCGCCTTTGCCTCACATTGGGAGTCAAAGGATTATGCAGTGCTGCCGCCGCTTTCATATATCTTAGCCGACGTCTTCCCCATCCACGACCACGTCCCCTGTTCCCCCTTGTCACCCTAGATGTCACAGCCCGAGATTCCCTCCCCGTCCGGAGAGCCTGCTGCGCGCCCTGAGCAGCTGCCACCGCCCCCAGGAGATGCGGCAGCCGCAGGCGACAGACCACAGCAGGCTGTGGATGGAGAAGAGCAGGCGCTGGAATCCCATGAAGTCATCGAATTACAATCCTTCAGCGTGAAGAAGGCGTGGATCGAGGAGAAGACCAAGGTGAGGCGTGCTTTGTGCGGATGGTCAAGCGCACAATCTGATGTATACTTCCTCAGTTTCTCGAGCAGCTTCCTTCGATCGACGTCTTCGTCGGCCTGGACGCTATTCGGGCCTCCGCAGAGGAAGTACCCGGCCTCCCAACGCGCGCGCAGCTGCAGGAATGGGTGACCGAACACGATCATATCGAGAAGGAGACCGAGATCTTTGATAGGGGAGAGCTCCAGAAACTCAGGAAGCTGACCAAAGGTGCGTGTCCAGCCTGATGCGTGGCGCCCGGATGCTTACTTCCTGACAGCCGCGACCCAACGAAACCTTTCGCCTCAAGACACCGACCTCATTGAACTTACGCTCACGACTATTTATGCTTTGGACAAGCTACTCCACCTCCTCCGCGATCGCTCCGACTCGCTCGACCTGCTCGGCGTCAGGCTAACATGGGAGGAACACCGGTCTGCCTCGTGGAAAGAGCGGCGGCAGATAATCGAGGACCTTGCAAACTTTCTCGAGGCTCGTGCTCGCTGGTCGGCATCCGTCTACGATACTATGCAAGCTGCCGAGACCAACACTCCTTCCCCACTCAGCTCGCCAGCAATCCCTCGCCGCAATTCCATCACCTCCATCGCGTCATCAACATTATCAAACTCCCAGTCCATCTCGAAACTATCAAGAGTTACTCGTTTCAAGCAAGTAGAACACCTCAATCGCGAGGCCGCTCAATTCACTGGCCGAATAACGGCTCTACGTCATGGACGAGTGGCTGCCGCCGGCAAGGTCCTGGACAAGCTCATCGACATGAGTAGAAGACCAGTACCCGAAGAACTCCTCGATGAGCAGGACCGACTTGAGGAACGGGCAATAACGGAGTTGGAAGATGTAGGCAAGTTCGCCATGGACGTAGTCATGCAATGGAGAAAGTACTGTCAATCTATTGTCGTTCTTTGTAGTCCACCGTTAAGCTCATCGACCCTAGGTCTGACGAAACTTACGTCGAAACGATGAAGGATCTCTACGGGGCGCAGACCCTACTCGAGGAGATTGAGACTGCAAAGATGCAGCATCCGACGCAGGCTCAGAGCAAAACGTTCACGACGCGCTCAAATGAGCTTTTGCGGCGGATGGCTTACAGGGGTCGACCTACTGCGCCTACTAGCTCTTTTCCGCGACCCAGTCATCCGCTCTTTCCCGACCAGGACGAGGCGAACGCGTCAATTGCATACGCTCTTGAAGCTGAAATCAACTCGACGACTGACATTGTGCAGCAAGTAGCTGAGCTTGCGAAGGAGTACAGGGAAGGCTGGAGCGCAGTGCAAGCAGTCGAAGAGCTCAATAAGTCCTGCTCAGATCTGTCGGGCACTTTCGGATCCATCATCGACCGCTTGGAGAACGGCTTTACGGGAGCTTCGACGGACGGCAGCGCGCCAGATCTTTCATCGGAAGCTTGCCTCGAGCCTACCCGGCACGCTGCTTACCTCACACTCCTTCCATCCGTGCTGGAAGAGCTCGAGAAGGCATCAGCCGCGACATCCGCCACAATCCAGGGCTCCCACGCGACGTTGCTGAACGCCGACAAGCCCGGCGTCGACGCGACCTTCCGCCAGGAGGCGGCGGCCAATGTGCAGAAGCTGGCAGAGGAGCGCGCTCGCGCAGACGAGGTACGCAAGTCCGTCACGGCGCGCGTTGCACGCCTTCGCGAGGCGAGGAGGATCAAGAGCCTCATGGAGGAGCATTTGCGCCAATTGGAGCAACAACGGCATCGGATTGAGGAGTCGATGGAGAAGTACAAGTGGCGCCAGGAGTCTCGCGGCGGTAACAGCTTGCCCACTCCCGAGAGCCCTTCGTCGACACCTCTGCAAGATGTGCAACCGGCGGACGTCAGGCGGCACTTGCAGGAGCTCGTCGTTACTCGCAGCCAGCAGATCGAGGCACCACTCGCGCAGCTCAACGCGACTTTGGAAGAGCCAATGCAGCAATGGCTGACCAGCAGCTTGTCCACGCTGAAGACTCTGTCTGCCCAGTTAGAAACCATGACCTCGCTGCTCGAGGGCATCCAGAAGCAGAGCACTGTCATGGCCTCGGTTCGCGACGAGTTCAACGACCTGCACGTACGCGCCGAAGATATTCGGATGCGCTATCAGAGCGCTGCCAACCACGTTCTATCTGGCGAACTGCTCGGCGACGACATCGCTGAGTCCAGAGCGCAGTTATTGGATACGTTGAATGACCTCGATACGGCAGCCACGGCCTTCACTAGTGGCCTGTCCTCGCGCATTCCCTTCGTTGCTCGTCAGCCCTCACCGTCACCCGTCAAGAAGACCTTCACTTTTGTCAAGAGACGACCCTCTCTAGCAGACCTCCGACTCGGCGCAAATACTCAGGACGGGCAGGCCATCGACCTTTCCTTCGACTTGGCCGTGCTTGACGAGGCCGTTCGCTCGGACTCCAATTCCTACGCCATGCGCCTGAGCTCGGAAGTGCAGAACCTCCGCCAGCGCGCCGAGTATCTTGACCAGGCTATTCGCGCGAAGGACTTCGACGCACGCTTGATCGGCATTCTGGATGACATCGACGCCTTCGCGGGGCAAATTGACTCGTTGAAGACGACATTGTCTGGGGTTGCGTCACAGCCGGATTGCCTTGATCGCCTGGAAGCTTTGCGCGCGGAGGTGCAGGAAACGCTGACTACGCGCCAAGAGGCCCTCGCTCGTTGCATGACTCCTTTGCAAGACATCTTGCAAGAGATGGAGGCCTCCGCCGATGCGCACAGCACGTCGCCCCAGGAAGTTTTGCACATCAGTCGCAAGCGCGCGCTCAGTGATGCTAAGTCCAAGCTCATGGACATCAAGAGCGACGGCGAAGCCCTCGTGTCGCGTATAGCAGACGCGCATGCAGCGGAGGCGCGGCGATTGGAGGAAGCGAGACTGGAGGCTGAGCGATTGGCCCAGTTGGAGCTCGAACGCCAGGCCGCGGAAGCCGCCGAGGCTGCACGGTTGGAGAAGGAACGCTTGGAGCAGGAGCAAAGGCAACGGGAAGAGGATGAGCGATTAGCTGAGGAGCAGCGCAAACGCGAGGAGGAAGAGCGGCTGGCGCTTCTTGCGGCGGAGGAGGCTCGTAAGGAAGAGGAGCGCCTTGCTGAGGAGCAGCGCAAGTTGCAGGAAGAGCAGGAAGCGGAGGAGAGGCGACGGGCCGAGGCAGAAGAGGCGCGGCTGGCGGCGGAGAAGGCGGAGAGGGAGCGCTTGGAGAGCGAGCGGCAGGCGATGGAGGCGCGGCTGAGGGCGACCGAGGAACAGCTTGCAATTGAGCGTCAGGAGCGCGTAAAGCAGGAAGAAGAAGCTGCTCGCCTTGCTGCTAAGCGGAGTCCTCCATTCAAGCTCATGCCAGCGTTTGAGGAGGGTGAGCGTCGAGAAATATTGTCAAATGCTTGCGTCTCATCAATCGCACAGATGTCTTCGGTCTACGCCTTGCGCCGTCCGGTGGCATGCCGCCGCATATGTCGTCAGAGATGAAGGAGCTGCAGGCGCAGATCGTGGCTTTGCGACAACGCCTACGCTCCCTCAGCATCAACGAACTTGCGCGTCCGACCGCGAAGTCCTCCAGCCAGCTCCCGCGCGATCAGCAAATTCACAACATCATAACCCAGTTCAACGCTATCAAGCAGGAGGTCGAAGCTCTGCCGGAAACTGCTGAGGACTCGCTGGTGAACGCGGAACTGCGGTCATTGCGCACGGAGGTCGAGCAATCCATGGCCCTCGTTCAAGACCTGGACAAGCTGTGTCAGTTCGGGCAATGTGTCAAGGAGTGCGACGACGCGCTTAGCGATCTGCTCGAGCACATTGACAGCTTCCCGTCACCGCCGCTTGCAACTATCTCCACTCGCATTCAGCCGCCGAATGGCAGCCCCGACGACCAAATGCTGACGAGGCTCAATGCGACGCGCTCGCTCGTCGATGAGATGTCACTTCAGTTCCGTCTGGTGTCCAGCGACCCGCGAGCGATCTCGGAGAACGAGCGGGTCCTGCAGACATGGAGCGAGCTGGAGGAGATGGCTAGGGATCGCGTGGGTGGTAAGCGTTCGCGGCCTGCCAGCGTGGCGAGCTCGGTGCATAGCTCGACTGGGCCGGCCACGAGTCGGTCGCACTCGAGAACATCAACGCTCAGCAGCACAGTGTCGCGCGGCGGAGGGAAGACGAAGGGGTACGGCAACCTTGGCACGTCGCATACCGCGGGGTCGAAGTTCCTCTCGCCAACGGCGCTGCCACCGAAGCAGCCCGGCGGTCGTCGTGTCGTGTCAGGCTCATCGCGCCCAAGCCGGCCGTCGAGTCGGATGTCGAGCGTGTCCTCGCAGCGCTCTGTATCTGGGTCGTCCCTGTTTAGCTCGACCTTCGCATCCCGGCAGCGCACCAACAGCGTCACGCCCGCCGAGTCGCCCGTCGCCAAGAAGACCTCGACGTCCCGCGTGCGCGCGCAGACCGCCCAAAGCAAACGCAGCTCCTCGCCCAGCGTCATGTCCGACGCTTCCTCCTTCGGCGTCCCTACATCTGCGTCCTCCTTTGGCGTGCCTTCGCGCTCGTCAACGTCCCTCTCTAGCTGGGCGCGCAGCGGCCCGCGCAACTCCATATCCTCTCTCACCCGCGGCGCCGTGTCCACGCCGACGAAGAAGGCTGCTGCCCCGCGCAAGCGCTACGTTGCGGACCCGAAGAGCAAGCTCGACGTCGCGGTCGGCGAGGTGGTGAACAAGCTGCCGGTAGGGATCAATGTGGAGGGCCTGACGGAGACGTACAAGGACCAGAGCGGGAAGTACTGGATTGGTGACCAAGAGCCGAAGTTGTGCTTCTGTCGAATTCTGCGGTCGCAGACGGTGATGGTGCGCGTTGGTGGTGGGTGGTCGGAGTTATCCAAGTGAGTAGAGGGCTCAATGCTGTGGTGTTCGATGAGGCTGACGTGGCGGTTTTTCTAGGTTCATCTCGGAGCACTTTGCGGACAGCTTCCGTGTGTTGGAAACCTCACCTCCTCGACCTGGGCAGGCAGAGGAGAAATGGATCAGCTCGGCGACACTACTCGAAGCCGCTGAGATCACAGACCGGCCTCTGCGCTCACCACACACGCCTGAGCCAGGCGAACTGCCTTCCTTCGCCATCGTCTCTCCGGATGCCCATAGTCCGCGGTCACTCAAATCCTCACCCGGCTCCAGCCGAGGCAACGGCTCCCCGGGTCTTACACCGCTGCAATTCTTACGACGCGCAGACCCCGAAGCCTCGCCACTGCCGTTGCGTCCGGCGACGCCAACGCGGTCGACAGCGTCCACCGTGCACTCGCGCATGCGCAGTCCCGGCGGGTACACGCCCAACAGAAACTCGGTCTGGCGCCCGTGAATACGTGTACACTGAACGTGAACATAGACGAACGATAAGTATTGTCACCACCCAGCGCCCTGCGGACCTACTCACTGGTGGTTATATTCCCTGCTCCCCTCCACTATACTTGTTTGCCTGATTTACGGCTCATTGTTCGATAGACGGTTCGTCACTGTTCCGGATCCGAGTGCTTCACCATTGACTGTTGGCCTCATTTACGCCCCTTCGCCCCTACTTCGTTCGACTTCATGTGTTACTGTATTCCCTGGCATGGCATGGCATGACATTCAAGTTATTTACGCATCCCGCACATATTATTGTTGGACCATACTACTTAGTCGTATAAAGCTTTGGGTACGTTAGCTTACGAACTGCACCTGTACCAGTATCACTCACAGTCTAGAAATGAAATGAGGCGTTAGCATGAAAGGAAGGCGACTCTGACGCGCAGGGCAAATCGAACAGTGACCGTTGTGACCGGGACACAGTGATCGAGGGAGAGCGATGGGAATAGGCGCCCCGGTCCGATCGAGCTCACCTGCGTTCCCCCATGTTCCGAGTCTTGACGCGCCAAATTGTTGCGCGAGGCGCGCGTCCGACGCCCATCCTACGCGCCCAGATACCGCGTCGCGCAGCGTCAAACACCGCAGTCAAGTCAGACCCACCCGTCTGGCCATTCGTCCTGTCCTTCGTCGCCTTCGCCTCCGCCTCCCTCTACTTCATTATCATCCCCGACGAGTCCCGCGCCGCTCCCACCAAGACCACAGGCAGCCTCTCCCCCCGCCACTTTACCCCCCTCCCCATAACGTCCCACAAGCATGTCGGCGCGAATGGGCTGCTTCTCACCCTCACGCTGCCGCCAGAGCAACTTAGCGTGCTTCAGTCTACTTCCGACAATGGCTACCAGCCTATATGGTCTGTGTTCATCAAGGACGATGATATACAGGTCGAGAGGCCGTATACGCCGCTTTATGGGCTGGAGAAGGACGGGAAGATGTCGTTCTGGATCAAGAAGTACCCGAAGGGGGAGGTCGGGCGGTGGCTGCACGGGAAGTCGGAGGGCGACCGTATAGAAATCCGCGGTCCGCTCACAACCTGGCCGTGGAAGGATGATGCGTGGGACGAGGTGGTTATGGTATGTGCAACTTGTCTAAAGGCTAGCGCTGGGACTGACTCAACATCTGCATAGATTTCCGGTGGCACAGGCATAACACCCTTCGTGCAACTCTGGTCTACAGTCATCGCTTCCGAGCGTTCACCAAATACCCGCTTCACCCTCCTTCACTCTTCCCCTTCCTCCGACGAGCTGCCACCGGCGGATGTCCTCAGTCCACTCGCTTCCTACGCCGCCGAGCACCCCGAGCGGTTCAGCTTTCGACTGTTTGTCGATCAGGATGCGAAGCCGCTGCCCTACCTACCTCCGGCGGCTGCAACCCCAGCACTTGGTCGTATAAACAAGCTTGCAGTAGAGAAGGCCGTCAACTCAGGGGAAATGGAGGTATCATGGTGGAAGCGGCCCTTTACCTCGAGCAAGCCAAGTGAGGAGAAGCCCCAGCGCAGGGTGCTCTTCCTGGTATGCGGTCCTGAACCGTAAGTGCTCTTGCTTGTCAGTTGGTGTTGAATGCTGAGATTGTCGTAGCATGATTGGGGCACTTGCTGGCCCGTACGGACGCAACTTTTCTCAAGGACCTGTAGGCGGCGTGCTCAAGGAGTTGGGGTACAGCAACGACCAGGTTTACAAATTGTGATCTCGTCCCTACCTCACAGAGAATGACATGCAAGCGTCTACATAACTTGCGAAGACATCTGCTTATATATCTGTGTGGTAGCAGCAAGGCAAACTTGGTGCATAAGTGTAAGAAGCAGCGCTGTTCTGAGGTAGCACAAGAAATGGAGCAAGAACATGATCGTACACATTACACCGGAGACCGCGACCGCGAGTCCCGAATATCGTCCCTGCTACGACTTCTGCGCCCACGGCTGTAGCTTCTCCCCCTACTATAGCTCCTGGCCCTGCTGGGACTCCGGCTCCTCGAATAGCTGTACGACCTTGAGTAGCTCCTGCTCCGCGATCGGCTTCGGCTGCGCGAATACGAGAACGACCGCGAGCGTGAGGACCGCACCGTGCTCCTCGACCGTGTCCTCCCTCTTCCACGCCCCCCGCGCGTATAGCTCGGCGACCGCCTCCTCGGCGGCAGCCCCGGGCCCCGTCTGACCGGCGATCGGCTGCGCGAGCGCGAGTACGAGCGCGACGTGTAGCGCCGGCGGCCCAGCGACGGGCGGTACACGTCCCTCGCCCGCGGTGGGGGTGGGCGCCCGAAGCGGCCGCCGCGCCGGGCGCGGAGGGGCGAGCGGGAGCGGCTGCGCGAGCGCGAGAAGGAGGGGCGGCGGCGAGGGGGGCGGCGCGCGGCGGGGGGTGGGGGCGGGGAGCGCGAGCGCACGGGGAGGTCGGAGAGCTCGAGCTTGAGGACGGCGCCGTCGAGCTGGCCGCCGTTCATGTGCGTGTACGCCTTGTGCGCGAAAGCGGGCTCGGTGAACTCGACGGCGGCCTTGCCGCGGTTTTGGCCAGCTGAGGTAAGTGGGTTAGCGCATGGTGTCTGAAGGAGAGGGGAACAGACGCACATTTCGCAAAGGTAGGCAGGTCAATTTTGTTGATTGTGCCATAGAAGCTGAAGATGGTTTGGAGGTGCGCCTCGACGACATTGCGCGTCAGGTTCTGGACGATGACGACCTTCGCGTCGGGGTTCAAGCGTTCATCCTCGTTCTTAGGTTTGGCAGAATCAATGTCCATGCCGGGGGACCGCGACCTGGTTCTGCTCCTGCTCCTCGACATGGCGCGGCAGGAAGAAGGTACGAGTGTCACGATGTCACACAAAGGTGACGGTCATTGTTGGGCGAGAAAGTCGAACTGCCATGCTTATCACTTCCACTTCCAATGCATCTTTGAGGTATGCTCCCAGGAGTGTACATATATTGCACACCGTGTATCCAGATCACCGCATATATATATATATATATATATATACCTACTCCTCCAACAACCTCGCCATCAGCTCCGGATTCCTGCACACAAAATCGCACTTGAACGGCTCCGGGTGGCTCGTCAGCCCCGTCTTGTACTGCACCTTGTGCAGGTCGACGGGATTTCCGTCCTCATCTTGCCCCGGCTTGAGGTCGTAGATCGCGAGGAGGTTGGTGAGGTTGAAGAAGAGGGAGGTCTCGGCGAAGTAGGCGCCGGGGCAGATGCGGCGACCGAAGCCCTGAGTGCGGGGGTCAGACACGAGCGGAGAGGAAGCTGGAGGGTGGGTAGTATCACAAGAGAGAGAAGCAACTCACGAAGACCAGCTTCTTGGGCTCGAGCTCGTTGCGAGGAGGCAAGAAGCGTTCTGGGTCGAACTTTTCGGGTTCGGAGTATACTGCTGGATCCCTCGTCATGGCCCTGCAGCCGGTCAGTCTCTATAAACAAAGGCAGAAGAGTGCCCCTACCAGATATTAGGCACAATCGTGGTACCCTTAGGTATGAGATACCCCTCGTAGTAATCGTCCTGCGTGAGTCGGTGTGCGGGGCCTGCACATTGACATCGTCAGTCTCCCGATGCTCCCCCGCGTGGAAGGTTCAATGCTCACCAATCGGCGCCACAGGCGCAAACCTCTCCACCTCACTGATTACCGCACGAACATACGCAAACGCGGGATCGTCGCGGTCGGTGGTCGTTGGCAGCCGGTTGTTCTCCGCGACGAACTTGTCGACCTCGGCCTGGAAGCGGCGCTGCACGTCGGGGTGTCGGGCGAGGGCGAGCACGCAGGAGGACATGGCGGAGACGGTCTGTGTGGTGGTGGGTGAATGGTGTTTGAACATTCGATAGAAAATTGCAAGCAAGAAAGCGCACCGTATCCGAGCCACCCGCAAAGAACGACGTAGCGCACGTCTGGATGAGCGCTTCCTCTTCCGGCGTGACCTTGTGCTTATCTTCAGGTAGCAAGAAGTGGGAAGCGAAAGAATCGACGTAGTCGCCTTTGGCCTGTGCGAGCGTCAGCGCGAGACTGTGGAGCTGACGATGGTCGCTTCGAGGAAAAACAAAGCTCACTCACAATCTGCTCCTTCGCCCAAGCGAAAGGGATAGTATCAATCTCCTTCGATCGTATCGCGACCCGCTTCGCTGTCTTCTTCCATCCGGTGAAGGGGAACCAGTCCGGGACAAAGCGCACTGGGTGGTAGCACTATGAGGACATACATTGAGATGTAAGAGAAACGCCGTACGTATAGGCCACGAGTCAACAGCCCACCGACCGGGCTGAAGCGCAATACCAGCGAGGTAGAACGCCTCCTTGATCATCTCGATCACGATGTCGTTGTCGTCCTTCATGGGCCAGCCGTATGCGAGCTTGAGAGAGGTGGCGTTTGAAAGTCTGGGATGTAATGCACCGATGAGCGAACCGTTTGCCAGGGTGAGGCAACAAGAAGATCTTTACAAGTAGCAATGTCTTCAAGCCCACTCACCTTCGAATGTGCGCAATAAACCCTTCCGGCGAGCTATTGATGTTGTTCACCAATGTCTTGAGCTCCTCACGCATGATTGGGCTGTAACTCTTCACCGCGCGCTGGTTCAGGCCGTGCCCTAGCATGCGCCGGTAGGTCCTGTGCAGGGGGTGTTGGGAGGAGATGTTTGTGGGGGACCTGCGGGAGGTTCATGAGTACGATGGTAATGGCATCAATGCTCCGACGAGAGCTCACATTCCCCTACCACCGAGTTGCGGCGCCATGAAGAACCATGCCATCGGCCGGTCGGAATAGATGTTGGACCTCCCTTCCATGAGATCGAACGCGGCCTTGACATTGTTGATCACGACGAATTGCTTGCTGTGTACGCGGTAGTAGATGACAGGGCTGCCTACGAAGGGGAAGAGGAATTGAGGCGAGATGGCGGTCGCAGTGATGGGGGGAGGGTGACGAAGGGGAAACGGAGGTTAGCGCCTATTCCATTACACTTCATCTCCTCGACCACACACCATACTCATCCGCCCACCGCATGTACGTCTCCCACTTCTCCTTCGTCGTCACCGGAAGCTGGTGCGCGTTCCCCGAGAAGAGCTTCCCCGGCGGGCCAGGCGGACGCTTCGACAGACTGCGCGAGACGGTCTTGCCGAGGAGGACGAGGACGAGGCCGGCGAGCGCGGTCGCGGTGACCGTCTTTCCATTGAGAGGGATCGCCTTCACGCCCAACGAGATAGATCCAGCGTCGAAGGGGATCGCTCTTAGATCAAGCCCGAGCACGCTCATCGTCGACGACAGTGTGCTCGACGCGCCGATGAGGGGAGAGCAGACGAGGTGATCACGCAACAAGGGCTAGGTCGCCGCTTTCGTTTTGCATGAGCCGCTCCTGGGCCGCTCGGCGGCTGCAAGAGGCAGTGGATTCATCACCATCATGTGTAATCGGAAGAGTCTGTGGTGTGCAAAGGCACCGTTTGAGGGCGCGATAAGGATGATGGGAGGAGGAGGGCGGCGGGGAAGTGGGTGCGCATGCGAGGCGCGCCAATGATCGGCTGTTGGTTTGTGCAAAGCTACCGAAGCTCAATATTGGTTGGGTAGCACACGTTGAAAGACTGTACGCGCTGAGACAAAGAAACAGAGCTGGATCAGACGCGTCAAGTCGCGTAGATACATTGCGTACTCCTCGGAGGTTGCACCAGTCCAGCCGGAACACGCTCGCGGTCAGTGAAATGGCGATGTGTGACAAGAACAATGGCGGTGGATGTCCGTATCACATATTGACACGGTCACGGGTTGCGCCCGCCTCGGAGTCGGAGCTGGAGGCCAACGCAGCGGTTGCAGGTTTCGGCAAGTGTGATCCCCAGGCCACTTAGAAGGCTGTGATCAAAAGGCGGATGAGCTACATGCAAACTATGGCTACAGTGGCAAGATTTTGATACAAGAGGCTGACAGGAGGACAGCTCACAGCTATCTCCGAGTTCCGAAGACGCGGTGCGCACCTCACAAAGGGCGCAGGACGAGTCTCCCAACTAGAACGTCGCCTCCTTCCTAGAAACACTCCACGGCGTCCCCGCCCCATAGAAATCCATCGGATACCTCCCCACTTCCTGTGACGCGTATAGCTTCCCCTGTGCTTCTTCTTCCTTCAACACCCTCCTCTCCTCCCTCTCCTCAAACCACCCCTGCGCCTTTCCCACCGCCACACACGCCTCATACGGGCTGAGCAGCGGCCGATCGAACGCGTAGCCCCAGTCAATGGATAGGCGCGGGCAGGAGGTTTGCACGAAGGTGGAAATATACGGAGAGGAGCCCTTGTCACAGTCGGCGTTGAACAAAGCGAGCTTTGCGGGCGAGAGCTCGGAGAGGAGGATGGGCATGAAGGGGATGGGGATTTTGGAGGCGGATAGTTGGTGGGTAATGGCCTGCGATGCGTGGTTGGTTTATGGTGCCACATATCGAGAGGAGAGATTGACTTACCTGCAACTGCCTGAAATTCCCCTGCCTGCCCAGCGTACCCAAAATGACGCCCCATAATGGCGCGTCGCTTATAGGCGAGTATGGAGTGGGTGCTACGGGTCCAGACGCGGCACCCTCGGTACCCAAAGTCTTATCCTCGATAGCCTTCCCATCACCCGTCCTCTCCTCCCTCCCCACCGGAATCCTCTTCCGCGCCGTCTGCATCGGAATACTCTTCCTCGCCTTCCGCACCGCATCTTCCCGCACGCGCTGCATCTCCGCGTGGTCGTACCTCTCGCGCGTGAGCTTCTTTGAGTAGGGGTCGTACCGGAAGGCGGGCACGGACGGGTTGGCGATCATGATGGACTCGAGGTGGAAGCGGCCGTCGCCGAGGTAGCTGGGGTGGGGTGTTAGTGAGTGGGGAGGTGAAGGAGAGGGCGGAGGATAGGAGGGAAGGAGGGGGGGAGGATAGGAGGGGTGAGGGTGGAGGGAAAGTGTGGGTGAAGGGATGTGGGAGAGGACAAGGGGGGTGGAAGCAAGGAGGATGTCAGACTTACACAAGCGCATCCACATCTTGCAAAGCAGGTGAGGTGCAGCCCAGGATCTCACCCGGCGACAGAGGTTTGGCGCGCGGTATACTTGCGTCGTACGTGCCGGTCCAAAGGGTGGTCGAAGACGTGCCCTCCACAGCATAAGGAGCGGAGAGATCCTCCTTGAGCCTTTGTAGAGCCGACACGAATTGGATCGTCGAGACCAAAGCGAGCTTTGTGGGTTCTCGCTGGCTTTCCGGGCGACATACTAAGGACGAGTCGTTGAGAGACGCATCAGCGTTGGCGAAGTCGGTGGGTGGGGAAGAGGACGCATCGGGTCCCTCTATTCGCAGGTGGCGCGTCTTTCCGATGATACTGCCCGCCGGAATGGCGCGATCGGACTCCTCCGACTTGAGCAGGTTGTCGTGGAATTCGTTGCGATCATCGGGGAAGTTGAGGCGAATGGTTTGGTGAAGGTGGGAGGAGTCGATGGCGATTTCGACGAAGACGTAGAGAGTTTGAATGCTTGTTTGATCCATCGGGACTATGAGATGTGAGAAAGGGTACCAGCAAGCCGGTCGTGGGTTGGGACGAACCTAAGCAACTGTGGCCATAATGCACTAGCATGTCGCATCCCAGCGCGACAGCCGTGTAGTCGTCTATGCAGCAAGCCCCGTAGGTCACGTCGCCCATAATAACAGTCAACGCGTCAGTGAACCTAACAGACCATCAGCTCCCTTCCAGCACACAACGATCACCCCACCTACTGCTCGATAATATCCGCGATCGTGCACGCAAACATCTGCAGCCCCTCCGGCATCTGCAGCGCAACCATCGTCGCCTTGTTCTTCCGGACGTGGTGTATTGTCTTGTGGATCTCGAGCGAGTAATTTTGGGGAAGTAGCTTGATCGCTGCGTTCAGCGCCTCGTCGTTCAGGATCTCCGGCGGGATCTGGTTGCTGACGACGTGCGAGACGCCGGGCTTGGAGGGTGTCGCGGACTTGCTGCCCACAAAGCGCTTCCGCGGTCTCGACGCGTTCCCCGTCGCCTTTTGCTTGCCCTTCTCCGCTGACATGGCGCTTATTGAGAGTTGTGTGAGGGTGATGAAGAGATGCAAGATTTGTGATGTGAAGTTCGTCGATCGGACCGGTTCGCCGAGATTAATCCACGTGGCCGTCGTGCTACTCAACCGGACGGGTCATTGACGTTGGCGCGCACCGCGTCTTGCTTGCTTCCTGCCGTCATCTTGCTGCATGCCAGCATAACCGGCTTGGAAATACCTCAATTATGGACGCGATAGGAGTGCCAGGACGATGCGCTATGCGCTCGTCCTGCGGAAGGAAGGGCTTCTTCGGGAAGGAGCTCCCCTGTCCATACGACGGACCCGCAGTTCAGGTCAGTTCCCCGCGTCATGCAGTGATATTCGGTCTGACGCTAGTAGCCAGAAGACGAGGAAACTCGCAAGCTACTTGTCGATGTCTGCGGCGCAGAGTTCGCTGAAGGACCGACATGTTGCACGTCTGGACAACTGGAGACACTGAGGGACAACTTCGCAACTGTGGACAACATCATATCCTCCTGCCCTGCCTGCCGGAACAACTTCCATTCCTTCTTTTGCTCGTTCACCTGCTCGCCCGATCAGGCTACCTTCGTCAACATCACGGAGACGCAGAAGTCACAGACGGGGGAAACGGCGGTCAAGTCTCTGGACTTCTTCGTCGAGGAGCAGTATGCGAAGGGGTTCTTTGACAGTTGCAAGAGCGTGCAAGTCGGCGCGACCAATGGCTATGCTATGGATCTTATAGGAGGTGGCGCGAAGGACTACAAGGCGTTTCTCAAGTTTCTCGGCGACGAGAAGGACATTGGCAGCCCCTTCCAGATCAATTTCCCCCTCGACACCCCGTCCGAATTCACCGCGTACAACGCGACGCCGCGCAACTGCGCCGACAATGACCTTGCAAGCCGCTGCACATGCATCGACTGCCCGGATATCTGCCCCGTCCGTCCGCCTATCGACCCTCCTGGCGGCGGCCCAACGTGCCATGTTGGTGCCATCTCCTGCCTTACGTTCGTGCTCACCCTTACGTATGGGCTTGCCGTGGTCGGGTTCTTGTTCGGCTACCTGATCGAGATCACTATACGCAAGCGTCGGGAGCGACTGTACGAGCGCGTCGCGCTCTCGGTAGACAACGCGTCCATATCACCACGCTCAAATACGCGTGGGTTGGTCGGAGCTGGGTCACTAGCGCACTACGTGGACGAACCTGCACGCTCCGCCTCTGAACACGACCTCGGACCACGCGTTGCGCTGCTGGACCCCGTGGAGACGGTACAGCCGCGCCAATTCCCTCTCCAGAACTTCCTCCGCCGCATGTTCTACCGACTTGGCCTCTTTGCAGCCGGATACCCATGGGCAACCTTCGCACTCGTCTTCACCGCGATTGGCCTCTTGAACATCGGCTGGAAGCGCTTCGAGGTCGAGACGGATCCTGTCAGGTTGTGGGTGGCACCAACATCGGAAAGCAAGCAGCAGAAGGAGTTCTTCGACGAGCATTTTGGGCCATTCTATCGCGCGCAGCAGATATTCGTCACTGCGGAGCAGGATGAGCCGGCCATGTCGTTCGACCGGTTGAAGTACTGGTTCGGCGTGGAGCAGAAAATTCGCGAACTCAAATCTTCGCCGAACAACTACACCCTCGACGACGTCTGCTTCAAGCCTGCCGGGCCGGAAGGCGCTTGTGTCTTCCAGTCCGTGGGAGCGTGGTTCGACACCTCGCTGGAAGGGTATGATGAAGATACGTGGGCAGAGCATGTCCAGCAATGTGCTCTCAGCCCTGTCGAATGCTTGCCCGACTTCCAGCAGCCGCTGTCTCCCGAGTTTGTTCTGGGAGGTGTCCCGCAAGGCGAGAACGACACAACGCCACGCTTTACAGACGCCGCCGCTATGGTCATCAATATTGTCGTATCCGACTCGCTGGACGAGACCGTGCAAGCCAAGGCGATGGAGTGGGAGACTGCGCTCAAGGATTACCTGCATCAGGTTGCGGAAGAGGCCTCAGAACGCGCGGGGCTCCAGATCTCCTTCAGCACCGGTGTTTCTCTCGAAGAGGAGCTCAACAAGAGCACGAACACGGACGTGAAGATCGTCGTCCTCTCCTATCTTGCCATGTTTTTCTACGTCGCGCTCACGCTCGGCAGCGGCTCTGCCATCCGGGACGAAGAGACGATCGGCTCCTCCCTTCGTCGCTGGGCGCGCAATTTCCCTGGCTTGTTCAAGCGCCGCGGCATCATGTCGTCCTCTATCTCGACCGACTCGCGCGAAGTACCTACCCTCTTCCCCCGCCTCCCGCGCAAGCTCTTCGTCGGGTCGAAAGTCACCCTCGGTCTCTTCGGCATCATCCTCGTCATCCTCTCCGTATCCTCCTCCGTCGGCCTCTTCTCCGCCATGGGCGTCAAAGTCACGCTCATCATCGCCGAGGTCATCCCCTTCCTCGTCCTCGCCGTCGGCGTCGACAACGTCTTCATCCTCGTGCACGAGCTCGATAGGCAGAATCTGCTGCACGGGCCGAATGCAGCAGCCCTAATTGCTAGTCAGCACGACCACGAGCGCGACGCGACATCCCCGATCTCGTCGCACCGCTCGCCGTTCGACTCGACGCATGACGATGTGGACGCGGCGAGCATGCCGCTGTTGTTGAGCGCGGAGGAGCGCGTGGCGCGCGCGCTGGCGAAGATGGGCCCGAGCATCTTGCTGAGTGCGACGACGGAGACGATTGCGTTTGCGCTGGGGGCGATTGTGCCGATGCCGGCTGTTCGGAACTTTGCGCTGTATGCGGCGGGGAGTGTGTTCTTGAACGCGGTGCTGCAGGTGACGGTGTTTGTGAGTGCGCTGCTGTTGGATTTGAAGCGGGTAGAGGTGAGTTGGTTCCTTGACTCCACTACGAACTTCGTTGACGGGTGCCACAGTCGAACCGCGTGGATTGCTTCCCTTGCGTGAGATTGCCGCCGCGGATTGCTCTGTCGGACGGGCCACCTGGTGGCGCCGGTCTGGGCGTTCTTGCCCGCTTCATCCGCAGATACTATGCGCCCTTCTTGCTCAAGCCCGTTGTCAAGGGTGTCGTCTTCGCGATCTTCATGGGCATGATGGTACTGTCTGTCATCTCCATGCAACACCTGCGCCTGGGTTTGGGTATGTCTAATCTCTCCGCGAGCTGTAACATGATCTGATAGCCTTGCAGACCAGCGCCTAGCTCTGCCATCGGATTCGTACCTCGTCGACTACTTCAACGATATGGACCAGTACCTGGACATCGGCCCGCCTGTCTACTTTGTCGTCGACCATCTGAATGCTACGGAGCGGGCGGGTCAGCAAGAACTGTGCGGTCGCTTCACAACTTGCTCGGACTCGTCGGTCGCAAACGTCCTCGAAGCTGAGCGCAAGCGCCCGGACGTATCGTTCATCTCACAGCCGACTGCATCCTGGATCGACGACTTCCTTCAGTGGCTCGACCCTGCGAAGGAGACCTGTTGCCGCGTACGCAAGAGGGATCCGTCAGTGTTTTGCACGGGCAGGGAATCCTCGCGTGTATGTCAACCCTGCCTTGCCGGCCAGGAACCGCCTTGGAACATCACCATGGATGGCCTCCCCGAGGACGGCGAATTCATGCGCTACCTCAACCAATGGCTCATTTCGCCTACGACCGAAGAATGCCCCCTCGCTGGCGCCGCGTCCTTCGGCACTGCCCTCTCCCTCTCCCCTGACGCTGACGACGTCGTGGCCTCCCACTTCCGCACCGCGCACCGCCCGCTCAAGACCCAGGAGGACTTCATTCACGCCTTCGCCGCCGCGCACCGCATCGCCGACGACCTCTCCGCCGAGACCGGCGCACGCGTCTTCCCCTACTCCCTCTTCTACGTCTTCTTCGACCAGTACGCGCACATCGCCGCCATCACGCAGGAGGTGCTCGGCTTCGGGCTCGCCGCCGTGCTCGCGGTCACGGCCCTCTTGCTCGGCTCGTGGCGCACGGGCGTCATCGTCACCGCCGTCGTCGGGCTCACCGTCGTGAACGTGATGGGCGTGATGGCGGTGTGGGGGATCATGCTGAATGCGGTCAGTTTAGTGAATTTGGTGATCTCGTTGGGGATTGCGGTGGAGTTTTGCGCGCATGTGGCGAGGGCGTTCATGAGTGCGGGGTCCGGGCTGCCGATGGACCATCCGGCGGGGCAGAAGGAGAGGGATGAGCGGATGTGGAATGCGCTGGTGGATGTTGGGCCGTCGGTGAGTGCAGTTTACCTGAAGGTGTTGGGTATGGTCACTGAACATCTTTTTAGGTGCTCTCTGGTATTACCTTCACGAAGTTGATTGGAATGTGTGTTCTTGCTTTGACCCGGTCCAAGTTGCTCGAGGTACGTTTATTCAAATCTTACCGACACGGTGACTAATGTTCAACAGATCTACTACTTCCGGATGTGGTTGACCTTGATCATCTCTGGCGCGCTTCACGGACTCGTGCTACTCCCTGTCATTCTGAGCGTCGCCGGGGGTCCAGGTTTCCCTCAACAAGAGGCAGACGAGGAGTGGATGGCTAACGCGATTCGAAATGACTACGAGTATGCGTAAGTCGTTGGGTCTTTCTGTTGATATCCCCGGGCTAATGAAATCCGTAGGCCATTCCTTGCAGACGACGACTCGTACCACAGCGATTGATTGATACACGACTGACTGTCTCGGAACTTTGCCTATCTTACACGCTGTAATTTCTAGTCACTATCTGATCTTGTAGAACGCTCAACCTGAAGATACCCTACTTCACGTCTGTGCGGCAGCCTCAGGCTCTGGCTTGGCGCAGTCCTCCCCCGTCTTGCAATCCTGCTTGTTGTCGCTGTGGCCGAGCGACTTTCCGGGCTGGATGACGTCTCGGATGCGTTGTTTCTGGGTGCTTGTTGGACATCGGTCTGGGAACTGTGCTGATCGCTGCTTACCAGAACCTTGAGCTCGGGGAAGCCACCCTCGGTCTTGCGGTCCCACATAAGCTTTGGCGGCTCGGAGGCGGTGATCAGCCATACGCGGAAGCGCCCTGCTGTCTCTTCCGTGTTGCGGGGAATAAGGGTGATGGATGTGACGCTTGGAGGAGGGAAGGTGAGGAAGAGTTCAGTCTGCGTCCATGTTGCGCGATGAAGCCTGCGCGATGTCCATCGTGAGCTCACGCCAGAGATTTGGGTACACCAAGTACTGACCAGCGACACTGAGGATACGTCAACAAGGTAGAAGACGGGTCAAAGTGCTGCTCGAGGACGCACCCGGTCGCAGAACTCGATGATGATGGTCGTTGATGTGGGCAACTCAGGAGCGACAAAGGTCGCCGGATTCAGTGGATCGTGTGCAGGCACATCGGACATGACTGCAGAGAGCAAGTGTATTCCGAATCTATATCGAGTCGACGACGGCAGACGCAGCCCCGAGCGCACCTGCCACAGTGACGCCACATAAGGAGATGATCACGATCCAGCACTCGCTCACGTGCCCTCGCCCATTGTTTGGCGCCGTCTCATTTGGACGCGACGCGTCGTTCCTTGTTCCCAACTTCCATGTCCGAGTCCGATATCACGATGAAGAACGAGTCAGAGAACGACACTCTTGTCATAGAGGACAAGGTCCAATGGACTGTACATGGTGCACACCCCAGGTCGTGCCTCGCCACCGCCTCGAGCTAACCACGCCTCGCGTTTTCCAGTTGAGGTCCGACTAAAAACCCGCGCCACTATGCGCTTCGATACCGTCAGGGACATAGTGGACTCTTATCTCCACTCATCCTTCGACCGTCTCAGGTGCGTTATGAGCCCTCCCGAAGCCACATCTCACTGACGATCGCCGCGATCAGTCCACCCTCGGTCCTCGAAGGGTGGGATGAGATACCTGAACTTGCTTCCACTGTGGAGAAGATATCCGCCTCCGAATGCTCATGCCCCTACGCCTCACTTGCGATAGACGAGATAGCCTTCGAGATTCATGTCTACCAGCCGAACGACTCGGAGTCCTTCGAGGACTTCAACGCAACTGGCGAAGAAGGCGACGACACGAACGCCGCCACTGTGTGCGAGCTGCCGAATAGGAACTGGGAAGGGCTCTGGGACTCCTTAATATATGCGGACGACACCAAGCTACGACTGCTTGACTATATTCACGCCACCCTGGACCTAAGCGATGCGGACATTGATTGTGAGTTCTCTGACCTGGATGTGCTACAGTGTCACTCACAGCTATCGGCAGTGAACTTGATATCATGGAACCGCGTTGTTTTACTGCACGGCCCACCTGGCACGGGGAAGACCTCCCTCTGCAGAGCTCTTGCCCAGAAACTCTCCATCCGCCTTTCACATCGGTGGGTATATGCGCTCTGACATCCAGCTCTTGGCTCACAGTTCCTTACACACAGATACTCTCAAGCACGCTTGCTCGAGATTAACTCGCACTCCCTATTCTCCAAATGGTTCTCCGAGTCTGGCAAGCTTGTCCAGCGCCTCTTCAACAACATCACCGAGCTAGTCGACGAGGATGACGCCTTCCTCGTTGTGCTCATCGGTCAGCCTTCCCGCGTTTCCATACCGAAGACTATGCATGCTGAACCTTGATCTTTAGACGAAGTCGAGTCGCTGACCGCCGCCCGCGCTGGTGCAATGGCCGGTACCGAGCCGTCAGACGGCTTGAGAGTAGTCAATGCCCTCTTGACGCAACTCGACAAGCTCAAGCAGCGCAAGAACGTGCTCATCATGTCGACCAGCAACCTCGTCAAGGCTATCGGTATGATTGACCTTCTCGCGCGCAACGCATGGCTCGCTAACCCATATCGCCTGCTTCTCTAGATTCCGCCTTCGTCGACCGTGCAGACATCGTGCAGTACATCGACCTCCCGCCACAGGAGGCGATATACGATATCATGCGCTCCTCGCTATGCGAGTTGATCAGCAAGGGGATTATCCTACCTATTGTAAGTACCGCTTCTTATCCTGAATTACTATTTTTATTCTATCTCGCGCGGCTGCGCATACACCCCCTTCCCCTCGCTTTTCTCTTCGCCCCTTCACTTACCCCCTCGTCCCCTCGTATTCCCTTCCCGAGAGTGCTTACTCACCACCTCCTATAGAACGTCCCAACCCTTGCCAAGGCCAAACTCTGCCAGGACGGGGTGCTCGACACGGAGCGGCAAAGAGAGGACAACGTGGCCCTCAAACTGCTCGCGCTTGCGGCGATATGTAGGGTGAGTGGTGGTTCTCTACATGCTCTATTCCTTTGCCTTTTTTCATCCATTTTGACGCTTTTTTTTCTCGCCAGCAACAAAACCTCTCCGGTCGCGCCCTGCGCCGCTTGCCCGTCCTCGCGCTCGCGCGCTACATCAGCGTCGGAAGCGTGCGCGTGCCAGCGGGGCAGTCTTCGAGCACTAGCAAGCCTGGCAAACAGACGTCGAGCGGCGGACGACAGTCCTCGAAGCCCGGCAGTCGGCGCCGCGCTGTCGAGGTCGAGGTTTGGCTCGAGGGCATGGAGAAGGTGGTGCGGGAGCAGGAGAAGGAGCTGCAGCGGCTCTCGTAGACATGGTACACATCGTCGTTGTTTTCGATGTTTTCGAGTCTGTATATGCTATAAAAATGGTGTTTAGTGCAATCACATCTGCTACACGTTATTATACTCGTACACGTAGGGATACAGGGCAAGATCAAGTATACTTTTGCATGGCAGGCTGCGAGGGTGGAAGAGAGGGGCTAGAGAACTCGGAGCAAGATGAACAAGAAGAGAATTACGACGTGATACGATACTATGGCCCAGGAGGACAAAACACCACAGCGAATAGATAAGTATAAGTCGAGTGGAACAGCAGTGCGAGCAGACAGAACTTCCAAGAGGGAACCAGTCGGACATCAAGTCCACCAAACAGGGCCATCCCCGCGTACGGCGGCTGCGTACGAGACGCCAGGCTCTACGTGGTCGTGGTGCGTGGAGCTGGTGTCCTCGCCATGCGCAGCGCCCGCTTCCTTGTCACGGTGCGCAGAGCTGCTCTCCTCGTCATCATGAGCAGCGTCAATCTCTTCGTCCTCGTCAACACCTTCCGCGATGGGCGACAAGGTACCGTTCAGGTTATGGAGGGTAGAAGCGTCGACGATGTCCTCCTCTTCCTCGTCCTCTCCTTCGTCCTCGTCCTCATCTTCGTCCCCGTCCTCCTCTTCATCGGAATCGTCGAATGCTGAACGAAGACCATTGGCAGGCAGGACGCTACGGCCGTCTTCGGGCAGAGAGCCGGCTTCATCAGGAGCAACGCCATTAGAATGGTCATTGTCATCGGGTGAGAGTGTGATGTCGCCTTCGAACACAGATAGTTCGGTATCGCTCTCGGGAGAAACGACGATGGGGTCTTCGGGCGAATGGCCAGAACGTTTGTCAGGGGTATGATGGGTGGGTTCCTCTGTTGATTCTGTCGCTGTTTTGTACGAGTTCGCATCCTCAGGCGTAGGCACCGTAGCAGCGTCAGACAAAATTCCCGCTGCGCCCTCGTGCGAAGGACCCTTGACTTCGTCGCGAGCCGCATTCTCGACGGGCGACTCGTCCGCTGTGTGCGACAAGCTTGAAGAGGGTGGCGTAGCGAGCTCGAAAGTGAGCGCTGCATCGTCTTCAGTGGAGGCAGACGTCTCGCTCTCGGGAGCCGCGGTCGCGTCAGACCCAGGGGCAGCGTAGACGTCGGACTTGGTCGATGGCGCGCCGTTTTGGGAGGACGTCGTGCCGGCCCGATCGGCAGACGTGCTAGCCTGAGCAGAAGGCACTTCGAGCTGATTGGCAGACGCATTGTTCTCGTGAGACAACGTGCCAGCTTGAGCAGCGGCTGCCCCATCGACCTGAGCAACAAGCTCATTGACGCGATGCCCATGCTCCTCCTCCCCCTCTTCCGACGCGTCCGTACCGAAGAGACCGTGAAAAAGTTCTTGAATGCTGTTAGACGACGTGTTCGCGGGAGGTAGTGCGATCGCTGTCCCTGAAGCGGACCGTGATGACGCTGCCCCCGACGCTGGTCGTGTCGCTATACTGCCCGCCCGTCGACGAGGCGCAGTGCCGTTCGCCGTTTGAGACGCCGTGCTATCCGCCGGCAGCGAGAGCGTGCTGTCCGCCATGGGCGGAAGATTGAGCGCCTGCTCAATACCGATGTCGCGCGTAGGATCGACGATGGGCGACATCCTCGTCAAGCTGGCGTTGGGAGGTACGAAGATCTGCTGCCCCTCTGCAAAGCCCTCCGCAACAAAGGGAGAAGATAACTCGTCCTCGGTGAGAGGATCAGCAACATCGTCCACCGGTGTATCTGCCTTCGCCAGAGGTGCCGCTTCGCCGAACAGTGCATCTCCTTCGACAAGCAGCGGATCGTTGCGCAGGAGCGGCGCGTTTGACGCAAACTCGTCCGCGATGCCGGCTGAAGATGAGGGCTGGCGAAGGGGTGGGATGGGAGGTGGTATAGTCGTGCCGATGAGGGTTTCGCCAGGAACGAGACCGGTTCCCAGTTCGTACGTGCCATTGATCGTCGCAGCAGTAGACTGTTCTCCCAGTGAAGACCCTGGAAGAGCTACTCTGCTTGTCAGAGACTCAGACACTCCTTCTTGAGCAGCGATCGCCGCGAGGGTGTGCGCAGGAGTGTACGCCTTGCTAAGCAGTGGCTGTATGCGCACGGGTGTCTTTGTGAGGTTGCCGGCGAGCGAAGTGTGCGTGAGCGAGACGAATGACGAAGCGTCAGGAGAGATGACTGCAGCAAACATGGGTAGGGGTGGAGGGGTGATTGGTCGCTCGGGCGTTTCCACTACTCTGGGGGTCTTCGCCGCCAAAGGAACGTCTCCGTCCACTGACACCAGCGGTGCGATAGCCAAGTCGTCTTCCGCCGACTGTCCGCCAGGCAGAAGAGAGCCATTCATCAAATATCCCCTTCTGCGCGCAAAATTCGCGAAATCCTTCTGGAACTCGTCCATCTCGTCCTCAGGGACACTGTATTTGTACTTCTGGAAAATCTCGTCGAGTTCGCGCATCTTCTCCTCGCGCGGTTTGCGACTCTCGCCGAGCACAGTTTGCTCTAGGATGGCGTAGGCTGCGTGAAGGACGATGTAGATGCAGGAGAAGCTGAGGAGGACCACGGCGAGGTCGAAGGCGATTATTTGAACGAGAGGGGAACTGGACACTGTTGCGCGGAGCGCAGCACGAAGGGAAGAGGTGATTGGGTTAGTATACACGATCACTACAAAACACAAAGACCACGGACGCACCCTGAACATACGCCAAATGCGCATTTGTGGCCAATGCCATCGCACGCTGCCGAACATATGTTGGAAACCCATGTCTCGCGACATGATATACCACCGGGCCTAGTGCAGGTGGCTTCATGAATTCTGTGAGATGATGGAGGAGGGGATCAAGAGCGAAAGTCTTACGTACGGCAGTCAAGGAAGAAAAAAAGAAGCAGCCGTCAGAGCTTGTTTGGTTCCGGTCAAGCCGTGCGCGTCGTGATTGATGTCATTGATGAAACGGTCACGGGAAAATCACGGGATATGTTGAACTTTCGTAGTTCGCTGACTGTAAAAGGTCATGACCGTATTTTCCTCTCGTGAGTATCACTGATAGGTGCATCTGTACGTACGATCAGGCATAACTAAAGTAAAAAAGGGATCCGATTGTTGCGATAGCAGCAACTTGTTTCGATCAAGTGACCTCGGGGTTATGAGCCCCGCGCGCTTCCACTGCGCCATGCTGCTGTGAAGTCCAACCCCTTCACGGGTACTCCGGTCATGGGTAGGGTATGCATACCTGGCCATCCCACTATCGGCCGCGCGAAGATTTGAATTAACCAGGATAGGGGACAGAAACTCATCGGGTTGGCATGAAATTTTTGGGGGGCTGTGATCATCCCATACTGAACTGATGCTACCATCATCTCCTCATGGTGCTTATGGTCTGACCATATCATGGCATGGTTTCCAAGAGGATATGCACGCCTCATGAACATACTATTGATATCTGCTCTTGGGGCTACGTTCAGATAACATTCAGTTGTTTCGATTCGAAGGGTGCCATGCAATTGAGGAAAGCCAACTTGCACTCTTTTGGCATCGGATATGGTGTAACGGCTAACATTGCCGCCTCTCAAGCGCAGTGCGCGGCAGCTCGGGGTTCGATTCCCCGTATCCGAAATTTGCTGTCATTTTCTCGCTTTTTTCCTCCTTCTGTCGTCCTCTATGCCTCGCTGCGTAGACTATCACACATTGCCGGTCAAAGTATCCAGCATATTGTTGCCAGTCATAGTAGTGACATTGATCAGCAGGCCAACTTGCCTTTCATACAACCAAGTAGTAGTACACACCCATTGCGTTCCTAACGTCCTTGAGATACCTCTCTAGCCTAGCACTGCTCCGCTTCATCCAACACTGGACCCAATGCGCCACTGGGGCTAATTTTCCGCCTTCGAGCAACACAGCACCTTCAAACCACCAGTGCAGCTTCAGACTAACGGCGCAGCACCGAGCTCGCCTGCTGCGACGCGCGCTACGACCCGTTCGACGAGGGAGCGCATGTTGGGGCCCTTCTCTAGGCCAACCTCGAGAACTTCCGCGTGGGAGACGGTGTCGGAGGCGGGCAGGACGGCCGGTTTTCCGGCAAGCTTGAGGGGACGACGCAGGTGGAAGAAGGGATGTAAAGGTACGATAACAGGATATTGATGATCCAAATCGGAGAGAGGGCGAAAAGAGTGAGAAAAGGGAATACGATAGAGGTCGCCGGACGCACCTCTTGCTTGACTTCGTCCTTGATGCTCCTGTACTTCTCGGGTATGAT
This sequence comes from Pleurotus ostreatus/Saccharomyces cerevisiae fusant, assembly GCA_024196135.1. NCBI lineage: Eukaryota > Fungi > Pleurotus ostreatus/Saccharomyces cerevisiae fusant. Next base: position 11,605 of record JAMQCK010000137.1, on the reverse strand, counting down.
GACCGGGTTGGTAACAAGGCTGACCGCCATGATGTGTGGTACGCCTTCTTGACGCGCCGCAATAACTTCTGGTACTGTGCTCATGCCCACCACATCTGCACCCGCAGCCCGGAGGAAACGTCCCTCCGCAGGGGTCTCGTACGTCGGCCCAGACACCCAAGCATACGTACCCTCAGCAGTCGCACTATCAGGCAAGCCCAGATCGTTCGCAGCGAGGAAAAACAGACGACGCAGCGCAGGCGAATACGCGTCCGATAGAGGGACGAAGCGCGGCAGCGGAGGCTGCGCAGGGCCCAACAGCGGGTTCATCCCCGCCAGACTCGGCAGCGCCAGGTGGTCGTGCAGCACGACGAGTGTGCCGACGGGGAGGGCGGGGTTGAGGGCGCCCGCGGCGTTGGTGAGGATGAGCGCCTGCACGCCGAGGCGCGCGAGGATGCGGATGGGGAAGCTGACGGCGGGGAGCGCGTGCCCCTCGTAGGGGTGCAGGCGCCCGAGCATCGCGACGACGGGCGCGCCGGCGAGGAGGCCGAAGGCAAGAACGCCCTTGTGCCCGGCGACGGTGCTGGTGGCGAAGCCGGGGATCGAGGCGTAGGGAATGAAGACGGGATCGGTGAGGGTGTCTGCGAGGGTGGAGAGCCCGGAGCCACAGACGATGGCTGCGACGGGACGCTGGTACGCGGCGGGCACGGCAGCGTGGATGGCAGCAATCGCCGCCGCGGCAGATGTATCGAGTGCAGAGGGAGTGGCCATGGTGGGAGCAAGTAAGGGGGGCGTAGCGAATCAGTGATCGATGCGCCTGATAGGCGCCTAATGCTTGCTTGATAACCAGAAAGCTCGTATACCCTATGGAACCCAGATAGTGTGTCTTTCGCTGGATACCAAGCATTCATACTGTACTTCCTTTCTATGCAGGAAAAGCTAAGGCTTGAAGGGGAGGCACGATACCTGGAATTGTGGGTCCAACGGACGCGATGTACGACGATATGATCTGGTCAACTTCCTCTACCTCACACATAGCCCGGCCGCCTTGATCAAGTGGATGAGAAACACCTAGGTCTGCCAATTGCCGCGAAACTCTGGGGATCCCAGAATGCTGGAGTTGGGTGTATGACCTGGGAGTTCCAGCGTCCGATCACTTTTGCGTTTGCCTCCGAATGAGGTCGATTCCCACGGAACTCAAGTACGTGGATGCTTGCAATATACCGACCTCATGCACGACTTTGGCGTCCTCGTCCTTCGCCAGTACTATGCCGCCACCGGTTGGAACGGTGAGAACGGGTACGGGTACCTGACGCGACCCATCGACGCCCTCCTCGATTTTCCTGTCCCGCGCGGGCTGCACCTCGCCGTCGCGAATTCCCCCAACGCGTCCTTCGCCACCGCTGCCGCCCTCCATGCCTCCCCCGCCCTCGCCGCCGACGTCGCGTATGCCGCTTCTTCTGCCCCCATAGCCCGTCCTCCTTCCCCCTCGATCGCCCTCCCCCAGGCCTCCTCCGCATTCGCCGTCCCGCCCGCCCCGCGCCGGCCCGTGCCGAAGGACGAGGAGTGGCGCGCGGGCGAGCGCGTCGACACCAAGGACTGGCTGCTCTATGGCCGCCTCTACGCGCCCGCAAGCAGGCTCGACGCCCTCGCCGCCCTCCGCATGTCCCCGACTATGCACGGGCTCGCGGCAGCCATCTCGCGTCCGCCTCCCGCGCCGAGCTCCCTCCTAGTCTCTGTGCATCACGACACGGGTCCTTGGGCCACGGATGCGAGCTACTCAGCCGACGACGGCATGTGGGGGCTGCGCGTGCTCCACAACTTCTCCCCAAGAGCGCCTGAAGCGGCTGCCGCGACGCGGGGGGACGACGCAGCCTCGGCACCGCCTGCGCGCGTGGACTCGGAAGACGCAATGGGTGGACTGCGCGGGCGGTTCAGCGTCGGGGCTGAGCTGTACGTCTCTGCGCGCGAGAAGAGTGCGGGACTGTCGACCGGCGTCCGCTTCACCACGCTAGACTTCGACCCCGCACAGGCGCCGCCGCCTACCCTCACAAATACCCAACCCTCCGATCTCTTCACCTCCCCCACTCTTGCCCCTGCAGAGCCCACACACTCCTTGATGTCCTCTCCTTCGCCATCCTCCTCGGCTTCTTCACAATCTCTTCCAACGCTTTGGCAGCCGCCCACGGTCCTTACAGCCCTTTTCAACCCCATGCTTGGGCACCTCTCCGCGTCCTACGCCGCAAGAGTAGGCCGCGACGTCGCGCTCGCTTCCCGCTTTGGCTTCAACATGTATTCGTACGAGAGCGAGTGGACGATGGGCGTTGAGTGGTGGCTACGAAAAGCGCCTGATGATGCGGACGAGCCCGCAGCGGTTCCGCTACAGGAAGCCGGAGAGGACGATTCGAGGAGACCGAGTTTAGGGGACGAGGGTGAAAAGGTCGAGGGCTTGGAGGAAAAGGTCGTGTCGGCAGGTACACGAGCTTGGGAAAGGGTGACGATGCGGGACCGGGATTCAGACTCCACTGCATCAACGTCTTCTGCGAGTCGGACAAACAGTAGCGCTACCAGTGAGTCAAATGTTGTTTCGCTCGATATCTCCTCTCCCCTGTACTGCCTGCTTGTTTGCGATGCTGACCTTGCTCCAGTACCTCCAGGTACCCTCACTGGCGTCGTGAAGGCACGCGCGTCCACCAACAGGGTGAGTTTTCATCACCTTCTACCATATTTTCTATCTACCAGAAACTCACCACCCCTCAGGACCTTGCCCTTCTTTGGGAAGGCCGCGTGCGCAACATGCTCGTCGCTCTCGGGGTAGTCGGCGATTTCAGCAGCCGCACGCGTCCCATCCGCGCCATTGGTCTCGAGCTAGCTTATTACAGTGCAGACTAAGCTACATGGGCAGTTGACTGGAGAATGCATAGCACCACTCGAGGGATGGAATAACAGTCTACTTGCATCGTTGTTTGAACGAAGAGTGGTATCGTGTCTCTACTGCATGCAGCCAGAAACCCTTAAATATGGCGGCGCTGGGTCATTACATCTGCTGCTGCAAGACACTTGCTAGTCAGCCAAAAAGAAAAATTGCACTATGATAGCAGCAACTTGTTTCGATCAAGTGACCTCGGGGTTATGAGCCCCGCGCGCTTCCACTGCGCCATGCTGCTGATATGTAGGTCCCAAAATGCCCTATATGGCAGGCTTTGACAGCCATGACCAGACCTCATCATCGGGTGGATTCCCTTCGCTGAGCTGTCGCGCACTCGAAGGGCATACCGCATTAAAACACGGCACTGCAATAAGTATGTATGATAAATGGATCTATATGTGAGTGTACTGCGTGCTATAACGCCGGCGTCACCAGCGGAGTAGATAATGCAGCCTCTTCATGCGTCCGAGATGCTCGCGACTGTCTTGAACTCTGCGCTGACGAGGCCGAATCTGAAGTACTCGTCGCCTGCGCCTGCGCCGACGGGGATGTCGAAGGCGCTGGCGACTCCCACATCCCCGGGATCACCTTCGCCCCTCCAGAAGATGATCGCGGAATCTTCACGCGCACGCCCGTCGCACCCTTGGGGAACTTGACCGTGGAGGCCCACTTCTCCTTGCTGACGACGGTGCGCTTGCCGGCGTCGCGGACGAAAACGTCTTGGCCGGCCCATACGCGCCGACCGCCGCGCTCGAGGACGCGGGTGCGGATGCGGGCGAGGGCCTGTGGAGAATAATTAAAACGTGCAAGGGAGATATAATCCGCAGTTAATGGTCGAAAGCTCACCTTGCTGACGTCCTCATGCGCTGCACGCAGCTCCTCAATATCCCTTCCAAGAAGCTCGATCTGCACGTCGAGGTCGAGCCGCTTGTCAGGATTGAAATTCGAGTTCGTCAAGCGCGCGTGAATTGGCGAGGGTGCCGTCGATGTTGATGCATCCCCATTGCCCTCAGCTGCCTTCGCGCGCATCGTCGCCTCCTTCTCCGCTCTCCTGATCGTCTTCTCTTCCTTCTCCTTCGCCACTCTCGCCTCCCGTGCTTGCCACCGTTCCTCTTGGACCTTTTCCCGGAAATCCTCGAACCAACCCAATGTACGCGTCTTGCTCCTGATCGCACGCGCCATCGCGGCCTGTACCCATCGTGCTAGCGCGGTGTCCTTGTTCTTATTCGCCAAGCCAAGGGCGGCGTACAACAGGTCGCGCGTCGCGCTGACGCGGGGGGCGCGGAACTCGGATGGGACGTGCCCTCGTCCTAGACGGGACTTGAGAAGGTGCATGTAGGCGACATCGATGGTGAGCGCCTCCTGTGCGTAATGTCGCACAAGGTGGGTCTTCTTCGCGCGGGCGGCGTGGCGGACGAGGAGGGTGTAGGTGGTTGTGTTTGCCCTAGCGCAGGGGACACGGGGAGAGGGAGGGGATTGGCTGCGAGGGTCGTCCGGCCCGAAGTCGTCCTCCTCATCGAAGGTGGAGGAGTAGAATTGGGGAGCTTGGGCAGGTAAAGGGCGCGTGAGCACCTCGAACGCGGCGATCATGCGCGAGATATCGCCCGCGCGGCCGAGGAGGTCGACGGTGGTGTTCAGCAGCGCGGTGGAGAAGCGATGAGGCGCGAGGCGCGTCTTGTCCGCGAGCTCCTCCGGCGTGGGCTGCTGGTACTCTGGCGCGAGGTGATCTGGGTTGTCGAGGTCGATGCCGTAGCCCCAGCGGAGGAGGCGCGCGAAGGCCGGGATGTCCTCAACCTCCTTCAGCACGCGCAGCATAAGGTCAAAGTTGACCGTGCGCAGGCGCTGCCCGCGGGTCTGCATGTCGGCGAGGAGGGTACTCTGAATCTCGCGCGCACGCTGGAGGCGGCTCGCGCGGTTCTCGGGGGGCTCCGGGAGTGTGAGGCCGTGCGCGACCGCTTGGAGGACGAGGCCGTAGGTGCGCGAGGAGGGGTCGAGGCGGTGGGAGAGGAGCTCGCGGTAGACGGCGAGAGCGCCGACATCGTTGCCGACGGCGGCGAACTGCGCGAGCACGACGTGGTAGTCGTCGAGCTGGGGCACGGCACCCGCGGCGCGAATGTTGCGGAGGACGGCGCGGAAGCGGGCCTCATAGTGGGAAGTGGGCCGTGAGGAGGCACCTGGCTCAGCAGCCTGCCGGCGTGCCGACCAAGCGCGGAGGGCCGCGGGGGGCGGGGCGCACGCTCGGAGGACAGCACGGTGTACGTCGAGCGGGACCCCTCCACCAGACCGAGTGTCAATGAGGTTCGCATAGTGCAGCCAGACCGCGGACGAGCGCTGCTTGCTGATGGCGTCGTTCAGCTCGGCCATTTTCGTGTCGAAGAACGAGTCGCCCGTCGACGGCGCGGCCGACGATGAGGACGAGGCGCTGGCATCGTCGGCAGCAGCGGAGAGAGAGTATGGGCGCCGGGGTATTCGTGTCTGGCTTAGGGTCGCCGCGCGCAGGCTCGAGGACACCCGCCAGCCGTGCATGAGCACCGCCGATCGTGACACTGAAGCCGAAGTCAAGTTGCTTTGATGGCGCTGCAAAATAGCGCCCAACACGGTACAAAGGTTGCTAAATGCGGAAGTACGCTTGGACCTGGAGGTCTGGGGGCAGACCTTCATCTCCAAGTCCAGCATCCTCTCAGGACCTCCAGTTACATCGTAGCGACGTAGAAGTACGTGAAAAGTATTCCGGTAGGTATTTCTCATACAGTGGTGCATTTCAGTCAGCTCTGGACGCATGATCATTCGTACTTCCTCAGCAATCGTCCAGGTGGGCTGGTCTTTGACAGCGGTATGCGTATATCCGCGCATCTGTCTCAAGATCGGGCGTTCAAATGTGGGGGTGCAAGAAAGGCATCGCGAAGGAAGGGGCGCATCGGTTGGGAATGGCCTCTTGTTTACTCCCTCCAGTGCACAAGGTGTCACAAACGCGCGTGTGATGGCTTCTGCCAGATGCTAGATGATACAAACAACATGAAAGCAAAGGATATGCAACAAGAGTGGGCAATGTTCGTGGCGCGGAGAGCACCTGGGACTGACAAGGCAGTTTTTACATCGCATACAGATCTGAATGGACATTATCACCCGCATCATCTACAGAAGTACAACCACGCACCACAGCGGACGGAACGAAGCCATCCCCCCTCCACAGACTGATAGTTGAGCTTCATTGTATCGCGCCAACTATCGTATCGCCTCAAGGGTCTCCATAGACGTGACGCTGTTCCCGCGGATAACCTAGCATACGCGTTAGCGCGCGTCCTCCTTCTCGATAACTGTGTATCACGCACCACTGTCCCAATGGGATGCTTCTGCCCCGGCGTAGTCTCTTCGAGGGCCTCGTCGATCACCAGGTTGAGGAAGAGGTCGTATCCGCGTAGCGTGCCAGACACCTTCCGGCCGCCCTGCAGGTGGACGAACAACTTCTTGTCCATGAACTGAGGGGGGGGGGAAGTATCCGTCAGTACATCGCAATATTCCTGGAATTTTTGAGCGCGCGAGTGACCTTTTTCAATTCGGGCTGCGATGCCTTGGACATGATGGCTCCGGACAAAGCTCGCTGTTGGCCGCCGTCGATTTCCTTTTCCGGAGGTCTCGCCGCCTGGCCCGACCACGCCTCTCTCAAACCAACGTGAACTCCCTTTTCTGATTCAAACGAACACGCCACGCACCCCACGACCTCTTTCACACACACACCGCCTCCTCCTTCCTCCTACCCACATACGAGACCCAACGAATCAACGAATCCTAACCTGAACCAAATTCCAAACGAAACCCTCTGAACGCACACCACTCCACCCGCCACGAACCAACCCCATCACCCCCATCTCACCGCCCACCCTGCCTGCCCTCCTTCTCCAGCCTCTCCGCACGTAAAGACGCCGCATGGCTGCCACCCCTACCGACTCCTGGCGCAGCCGCACCGCGGCGCCCACGCCCCCCGCCGGCAGCTCTGCCTTCCGCTCCGCGCCTGCCCCCGGCAAAGGCCGCCGCGGCGGTGGAGGAGGTGGAGGCGGTGGGCGCCGACCACATACTCCCAGTGAGGCAGGCGGTCCCGACAAACCCAAGCCAAGCCGTCAGAACTCGAGTGCGGGGGCGCCCGCTGCGGCAGGAGCGAAGCAGGCCGCGAAGGCTCCTGCGGCGAAAGCGGCTGCGTCAGGAGCGGGTGGTGCTAAGGCCGCGAAGGCTGCGAATGGGACGACGAATGGGAGGCCGCCCTCGAAGACGGAGCACCATTCGCCTACGGAGTCGGAGAAGAGGACGACTGGGCGAAGGCGCCGCCCCTCGCAGAATAAGGGTGGTCCGCGGCCTGAGTCCAGCGCGAGCAAGTTCAACCCTCCACCACCGCTCACCGAGGTTCCGTTGCGAGAGGCTGCAAAGGTGCGCTCGTTTGATCTTCTTCTCATATGGATAAGTCGCTGATCATGGATCTATCTCGCTTGCCTCTTCTGTTGTGCGCCCCGGTCAACCCGGTCAATCACGCTAGCCTGCCGCGCACGACCTACCACCCCATCTTGCCAAGAACACACCACCCCATCTCGCCCAAAGCCACGCCCTGTTCGAAAGTCACCTCGAAGAAGTCGTTCGTCACGCGCGCGAAGGCCTCCTCTCCGCGACCCCCGGTTCTGGATTCGCACCCGGCACGCCAGGGGGTGACTGGGCAGCGGACGATGATGCAGACGAGTTGCCTGCTCTCGATGACTGGGGAGTGCACATCGGTGGCAGTGATGCTGGCGGTGGGGACAAGCAAGAGGAGACGAAGGCCGAAGTGTCTACGAGCAGTACCGAGGGCTTTAAGCCTGACTGGAAGTCCGGGCTGAAGGCGTTCTCGGGGCCGGAGACCTCGTTGATCTCGCCCATCATTGTGGATGGCTTGCGCGCGCTGCCAGATCCGACGGAGCCCATCCCAGTCGGGGAGAAGGGCAAGGCGAAGGACAACGGTAAAGCTACGGACCCGAAGGGCAAAGCAGCTGCCTCCAAACCTCCTGCCCCCGCGAAGAATTCTCCGGAGGCGAAAGCGAAGGCCGCACGAGACGCCAAGGCAGACGCGAAAGCCGCTGCGGCGTTTTTCCTGAAAAGCGCTGCCTTCACCAGCACCGCGAACACCCCTCTGCCGCCTCCAAATACGCTGTATGCGACGAACAACAACGCATCGTCCCATCCGTCGTTGCCTGTCAAGCCCTCTGCGCCGATTCCGGCGCCGGTCTCGCGTGTCCATCCCACGGCAACGCCGATGCGAGGACGGAAGGATAGGCAGAAGGAAAAGGAGGCAAGGGACAAGGAGCGGGACGAGAAGGAGACGAAGGCTGCGGGGGAGGGCGAGCCTGCTGAAGGCGAGGTGAAAGTCACCGAGGAAGCCAAGCCTGCTGACGAGGTCAAGGTTGCCGAGGCACCCAAGACTGAAGAAGCCAAGGCGGAGGAGTCCAAGCCCGCTGAAGCGCCCAAGGTGGAGGAACAACACGCCGCTAAACCGTCGCCCAAGGTCGCGGATGAAGCTCAGGCCGCCGCTGCGCAAGACTCCTCCACCCTGGGCACGCCTGCCTATGAGGCCGTCGAGGCATCTCCTTCCGCTCCCAGTCAAGCGTCAGCGTCCCCCTCCGGCGGCCCTTCTACCCCTCCTCAAGCGCAGCCGCTTCGCAATCGCTCGCACACCGCGTCGCGGGTCGTTGGCAACGCGCCCAGCCCTGGACACCGCGCCAGCCCCTCTGCACCACAGCGCCACGCGCGTGCACACTCCGCATTCCAGGCGGGGCACATGCGGACGCAATCCACACCGAGTCCCACTCATCGTGTGCCGGCAGTGCGTCCGGTCATCGCGTCGAGTGCGCTGGCGGGTATTGCTAGGCAGCTCGGAGGCGCCAGCCCAAGGTCTGCGGCGGTTGCGTCGAAGCAGTGAGTGGGTAGGAGAAAGCGGGTAGGAGGAACGAAAGCGGGGTATAAATTATGTCTCGAAGGAAGGACCGTGGTACGCAATAGGTGGCAAGCAACGAACGAAAACAAATCAACGCCCTTTCCCTAGGGCCGCTGTGTACGTCTGCTCGATCGAACGAATATTTCCCCCTCATCTGTCTGGATTTTTGCCTGTCTACTACAACATATTCATTCGCCATTTGTCCCGTTCCATTCATCTACTGCTACTAGCCATATCATCACATCTTGTTTACGCCTTGTAGTGCTCGTGCTTCTGGTCACGTATCCTGTGCATTTTTCTCCCAGTAATAATGTGTATACCCGCGACGGATCGCCCCTCGGTGAGTGGGTGTCGCGTTCCTCCCAAGTTCGTTCAGCTCTGCTTCGTATCTCACCTCTTCTCTTACTGGTATAACTAGCCATATGACTGTATAATAATGACTGGGGGGTATGGCCGCAAGCGGCGTGGGCCGAACCTTTAGGTATGTCAGGCGTAACGCGGCGAGGAAGCGTCAATGATAATAATTTCTATATACATCGCGACTTGCGTACATAACGCATAGAGGGGCAAATCGACTGACGAGTTAGAGGCAGCAAGAGCCCTGACATGGTGTGGGTCAACACAAGCTCCGAGAGTCCTCGAGAGGTGAGGTGAAGGGTGCTTGCAACCCTCCATCAATGGTTGCAGGGGTGAACTCCTCCCGGGATTCGCGAACAATGATCCAGTATCGTAACTAGCGAGCGGCCGAGAGTCGGAAAAGTGCTCTCGAGGAGGGCTGTAGAGCGACCTTTGAGACAAGGAGTCGGAGAGCGACCATCGTGCAGGGGAGCAGACTCGCCCTTGACAGAAAACGATTGGGTCGAAGGAGTAAACCGACCGCATTGAGGACCATGGATTTCCCGGCCTCGGAGAGTTAGAAAGCGATCGCCGAGGAGTACAATTCGACTAGGTCGAGGAGGTAGGTAGCGCGGAGGGCGACACGGAAAGGATGGCACGGCGCCCGAGGGACCTATTCCCACATGCGCGACCGCCAGGGCACTTGGGAAGCATCGGAAAGGCGGGGACAGGCGAAGGGCAAGCGCTCAATCAATTCAGGTCCGTCTTATCGTCGTTCTCGCTCGAAACCTTGACTGACCTTCGTTTTGGTGCATATGCGACTAGTATCACTGTTCCGCATGCTGGCAGGCTCGTGCAACGTCTACCCGCACGCTCAGGTGAGGGGAGACTATCGCCAATCGCGGCGTAATTTGTTACTGACCCTAATCCTCGATTTCTAGCCCATCAAGCGACGTTCGTCTTGAATACGAATTGTATGTGTTTTCCTTGTATTTCATCGATGTAGCGCTGACTGTCCGCTTGTCTAGCTATCCCATTGCACGCCCCGAAGAGTTATAGACTGCGCGAAGCACTGTACTTTGGCCTTCAACTCGAGGTCAGTCGATTTCTCAATTTACTCGTTCACCTCCACCCTCACTGACTATTCTGCAGGTACTTCCATTGTAAAGGCTCACCCATACACTTCCGCCTCGCCTCCACGCTTCAGGAATGGGCTGTCAATGCGCATCAAGGTGGGCATCGAAGTGTGGGTGAGTTACACACCTCGATCTCGTTGTAATACATCGCTTACCGCGATCCTTAGCCTTTTGTTGACGCGGACATCGTTCCATGACTTTTCCAGCGTCGTCGGGGAGCTGCGCGGGCCGCTACAACACGAGGCTGAGCGTTTCCAGCGCACCTCAAGAAGCAACTCATCGTTGTCAAGGTGAGTTTGCTCATTGCTCTTGTATCGACGCTGATTCAGTATCCTCAAGCAGTCCAATGGTCCATATCGAGTGGAGGACGTCGCACGACCGTTGTGCGATGCGGTTGGAAGAACCGGCACGTTCTACAAGGTAAGTGCATTAGGTTTGAGAAGGGGTGGGGGCTCGCCCATCGCATTTTCCGCAGGTTTTCTCGCGCATCACGGCCGCTAAAGCACGTCCTCTAGACGCATACAATGTCGGTGAGAGCGTACGCGTCGTTTTGGGTGCGGTAGAGCCCTTCAGAACCGCCCTTCGACTTCGTTTTCACTTGAGTGCGCCCCTTTGCGCTCCTCGGCCAATTCCGATCGTCTCAGCGTGAGTATCCGCGGACTCTTGCCTTCTACGACGTCCTGACATCCTGTAAATACCAATGACATGTCTCGATTCCAGGATCTCGACCTTTGAGCTCGTCATGCGTTGGATGAGCCAGGGAGTAGCTCAATGGGTTTCCCTTCGTAAATACAACGGCAGGTACATGTAGTGAGTCCATTTATCAATATACTGTGTTCCCCTAACGTCTTGAGTGCGTGAGCAAGGTGGGAAGTCGCCGAGGTTTGTCAAGAAAGCGTGCTGAGCTGATGAGCTCAAACTCATTCTGCTCATCGCAGGAATCTCGAGCCCCCTGCCCTCGAAGTAAATGAGGAGAGCAAGGGGCAGGTGTACAGCATCTATCTACGTCGTCTGACACGCCCTCTGCTGCCTCGTCGGCCGGGGGTTTGGGGAACGAGCTTGATTCCTTTGTTTCTCAAATCGGAGCTTTCCCCTTCCCCCCTCCCCCTTTCCTGTTCTCGTACTTCCTGTCCTCGCAACTGGCACTCGGTGGTGGCAAGACTAAGCGACATTGCATTGCACAAATTATCTACTACAAGCATGTACACGACGAGTTCCAAGTACCCACAGCAACTGCCCTCCCCCAACATGCCCCTTCCCTTGTCTCCTCCT
>JAMQCK010000136.1:0-53192 GCA_024196135.1 Pleurotus ostreatus/Saccharomyces cerevisiae fusant | reverse complement strand
CGTTTGTACATCCCGGACACCGCAGTCCGAGCTGCACGCTCGTCGGTCCTATCCTCCCGGCGCCGTAGTCGCTAAGATGTTTCGCCGCGATGTCCGCAAGCGCGCGAATGAATACCGGCGAATCGTTCAACGACTCCGCGCGGTGGACCTCCATTCCAAGCTAGCAAAGGATCAGACCCTCTGATGTTGTGAATAGGCGCTTGTACTGCTCACCTCGCGTCCCTCCTTCACGTACTCCAAGTCGAGCTCGTACAGCGTCTCAATGTGATCGCTGGTGAAGGCAATTGGCACAAGCACGACCTGCTTCCGTCCTAACCGCGCAAGGCCCTTGATAGCGTCGCTCGTCTGTGGGCCCATCCACGCGGAAGGACCGACCTGCGACTGCCAGACGAGCCGATAGGGGTTCTGATGCTTGAGGCGCTCCATGACGGCAGCGACAGTCGCAGACACCTCCAACACATACGGATCGCCGCGGTTGACCACCGACATCGGCAAGGAGTGCGCGGAGAAGAGGATCACTGCGTCGCTGCGGTCCGACGGGTGGAACTTGGCCAGCGCCGACTCTACGTTCTGCGCTACGGCCTGCGCGACTGGGTAAGTCCGTGCAGGCTAACGGAGAACACTCAGCGCACCTCAATGAACCCGGGATGCGTCCCCCACCGGTCGATCACACTCCACTCGACCTCATTCCCGAACTCCCTACTTCGGCCCTTGCGGTAGAGCTCGTTCAGGCTGCTGCCAGTCGTCGAGCAGCTGTACTGCGGGTACTGCGTGAACGCGACCGCGCGCGTCACGCCGTCCTCCCGCATCTCGCGCGCGGTCTGCTCCGTGAGCGGGTTCGCGTACCGGAACGCGACATACGCCTTGTGGGGCGCGGTCTCCGGATGGAGCTCGTCGAGGAGCTTCGCCATGCCCTCCCCCTGCAGACGCGTGTACTTGAGGATGGGCGAGCCGCCGCCGATGTCGGTGTACTGTTGCTCGATCTGGGGCGTGCGCCGCTTGGCGATTATGGGGGCCGCATAACGCTGGAAGGGGAGGGGGATGAGGTCACCGTCAAGGAAGAGGTTCTTGAGGAAGTCGTGCGTCTCTGCAACCTGCAGTGGAAATGGTTTCGTAGATCTTGGCTTCTGCTGTGACCACGTACCGTCGAGGGACCACCCATGTTCAACATGACGATGGCTAGGGCGCGTTAGTCCGACCTCCTGATCTGCGCACTTGTACATGACCCACCTGTAGGACTACGTTCCTGTCAGCGCATGCCTCCCCCAAGTGAGCATCACAAACCTTTTTTTGGAGGGGAACAACGACGCGAATGTCCTGCGCGTCATCTGCGTCGCCGGGCTCGCCAGCTTCGCCGACGTCCTTGACGCCAAAGCACATCCCCTTGAGGCCATTTTGAAGACTACGACGCGGTCTACGGTTCACGCAGGCAAGATGGCAGTCGAGGACAGGAGTGCCGCCGTGTTTGTGGGAGAAGAGCGGTGTATTGGCGAGCTAGTTGTGACATACGATGAGCAGCGGCGGTAGGCGACGCGATCGGGCGGAGCTGCTCGGCCCGACCAGTTATGCGTGAACTGTGATTTGTCCGCGTCTGCGGTGCCACAAATGTGCTCGTGGCATCGATGATGTTCGCTCAGAAATGAAGGCAGTCATAGCAGACGGGGTCGCGAAAGCGAGTGTGCACAGGGAAGTTTCAGTCGAATTGAACTCGTCAGCCAGTTCAAGGACGTGGAAGGGACATGACATTCAACGAGCACAGCACAGTGGCGCAACTATGTACAGTAGTCTAGTGTCAACGTAGCGAACAGACATAAAATACTACGAGTAGTCGGTAGATGTCCGTACGAGTACCGAAGGGACTCATCGACGCTCACGAGTTCGAGCGGACGAGGCCCTCAGGTGCAACTGACCATGCGCAAGGCATCCGCTTTCCGCTAGGTCCACGGAATACCTACACGCACGGTTACAGTTGCCCCGCCTCGAAATCCTCACCGGTCGCCTGCCGCATGACTCGGGTCCTCATCCGCCTTGCGTCGCGCGCCCGGAGACGACCTTCGACAACAAGATGGACTCGTGCACACCGTGGCTAGCTGACCTTTATGCCGGTCCGTTGGAACCATGGGCAGTGAGAATTGTTCGAGACGGGAAGGACAGGAAGATGAGAACGAAGAGGATAAAAGGAGGTGAATACTGAAACGACTGGTCAACCGTGCATCGGCTACTAACTCCCGCACGCGCCGATGTCAGCCGTCTCCTCTACAGCCCACACTGCGTCGCCACGGCCAGTTCCGTAGCGAATCCACTCTGGGCGCATGGAGACGACCCCAGAGAGGAGAGACACGTACGAGCCGACTGGGTTCAGCGACACTTTAAGCCCGGTCCAGGGGAGCGCGAGCGGTGTGGGACCCCAGAGAGGGTCGAATGGGAGGTAAAATGAGTAGGGGGGGAGAAGTGAGCGAGCCAAAAGGGGGAAAGAGAAAGAGAAGGGGAAAGGTGATGGGGAAAGAAGAGAAGGACAGCCGGGTTTTATACGCAACCGTCAAGCTCAACAGCCTTTGTTGATTGTTGATTGTTGATTGTTGATTGCGTGATGGCTACGTGAGATGACGACGTGATCGTGCACAGATGGGCGCCACAAACGCGGACACGCGAGCCGCGACTGCTTGGCTTGCGCTTTCATCTTGCCTCCACTGTCTTCTCTGCCCATATTGCGAGCTCACTTTTTCGCCCTCATCTCGCTCTTGATTACACGATACCATGATCCTTGTGCAACACCCTTATCTTGGCCGCGAAGCTGAATAGCTCTCTTGGATCCGAACTCTTTCGAGACCCTGGTCATATTCAGAACATCTCCTCGCGGACCCTACGGATGCATGAAGAGAGACGTCCTGCTGGCGCTGTACCCTCTGCTCTCTACTACGTGGTTTTTGGGCTCGCGCTGTTCAGCTTGTCCTAATCTATCGGTGCACCAGAAGGAAATATGGTTAGTTTGCGCCGTCATTGTGTCTACGACCAGTCCGTATATCTATGCACCAATCGACAGTGTCTTGCAATTGCTGTCTTTGCTCGTCGAAGGTCCTTCACGGCACGGTTATCAGCGATCGGCAGGTGTCCTAAGTTGGCCAATTGCAGACGCGCTGCGTCCCCCGAATCGACGCCTATAACTCTTATCCCATCCTCCGTCTCCTCGTCGTCGTCGTCGCGCCGCTCTCAAAGCTCTCGCCATCCTCTAAATGCTGGCCACACGTCTCGCATCTTGCCTTGTTCCATCCTCTTGCGCAGCTCATCTATCCAGACCCGCGCGAAGCTGAAGCACGCGATCATGAGGGGCGGCGGCGCGGGAATATAGTCTCAGCGTGGTGTACTCCAGGGTGCGCAAGCTGAATGTCCGTTTTTCATGCCACAGCAGTCCCAGCGCCGACACGCGAGTCGCCCTGCACGCCCTTCACCACGGGACTCACCGCGGCGTCCGCCCTGACAGCGGAACGCATCGTCACCCACTTCGAGGATGACCTTGAACTCGAGGTGCACCAGGATACGACGAACGCGTCGCCGCTGCACACCGTATTGCTCGCTAACCACGAGAGGGTGTTCTCGGTGTTGTTTGGGGAGGATCATCTGAGGGAGAGGGGGCTGGTATGATACCGAAGAGGGGGCGCGCTGCGGTCGGCTTTGCAATCGTCGTATCAGAGCTTTAATGTATCAATCCCAGTGTATTTGTACAGTCTATCCCTCGTAGCATCGATCCTGTATAGTCAACCTAGTAGTGTATTGATAGTGTGCGTCAGTCTAGTCTAAGCGTGCGCGGTGTGTTCGTGGTAGTATGTGTAGAGGCAAAGGTAGAGGGAGAGTTTGGCGCCGCTGTAGATATAGAGTATATATCCTCGTAGGCAGTGGCAGCGACATAGACAGTATCTTGATTTCGGATGGTAAACTAAGGCTTGCACCTTCGAGTCGGTGACGCCCTGTGTAGGCCATCTGGGAGCGCGTTCGAGAGCAAGGCGACCCACGCCATCGAGCTCGACGGGGATATCTTGCGCGTGGAGGCTGCAGCGCTGCGAGGAGGCGAGGAAGAACTAGTCGAAGATACGCGAGAGGACATTGTAGGTGCAGTTTCACCAGAGTGAGCCCGAGCAGGAGCGTAGCAGGTAAGTACCGGTGAAAGTATGGCTTGAGGAGGGCGTGTAGGAAGAGCGGCTTGTACCTAAGGGGAGCTTGAGGATAGAGACGTTGCAGCGGGTATTGAGAAGCTCGGTGATAGGGAGAGGCGCAATGTGGGATTGCTTGGCGTCGAATAGGTCCAGATTTGTGTATGAGTGCAGTGTTTCGTGGTTCGCGAGCATGCCGCTGCTGGAGAGCAGAGGCGAATGGCCGTGGGCGAACTTGTCAACTTCAGGCGTGATGTGCGCGACGGGGCCCGCCATCGAGACCATCTTGGCTATGGGTTGCGGATTGTGCAGGGCGCCGTCAAGCACTTCGCTTGAGGAGCACAAGGATTACTTCCGAGGCGAGATGGCGGCATGAGCGCACGAGAAACGCACTAAAGCCCAGAGTGGGACAGTCCTCCATCGCTCAGTCGTATAGAGATTGGAGTTCGACTCTGATGACCTGGGATGAGCTGAGGCCGGTAACGAGCGCCTTAATGGACAACGGGTCAGAGATGGGAGGCGAGTACACTTCAGCAGCAACGCACACTTCGCACGCAGATAGAGACCCTCAGCAAGGCGCGACGCCATCTCACAGCCTCCCACAAGAAACGTCGATGAAAACCTTCCGACCAGCTAATGAGAGGTCGGCAATGCTTTCGCGGTCTTTGAAAAGCGTCTTCGAAGCGGTCACCCACGCTTCTAGCGAGACGGTCTTGGGGAGTAAAGTCAATGCACGATGGTCGTTGATTCGCCTTGCCGATCTTGTTCCAGGTGCGATAGATGAGAAGGCTTCCTCCTTGGCTTGTGCGTTAATGGATTGGCGAGGGGCTGCGTAGGTGTAAGATGGGATGGTGAAAGTGCTAAGGGGAAAGCGACGTCAGCGTCGCGTACTTTATGGATATATGTGGCGTTTATTCTGAAATTGAGAGGATCTACCGAGACGCAAAGGGATTGATATCCGGGGACAATATGTCTGGTGCACCGGTGAAGGCCGGTCGATGTGCGCCCGCGGATCGTTTTGAACTTAGAAGCCCGAGTCTGCGCAGACCGCCCGATGCTGGGTTGCGTTCTGTGGGTGTATCACGAGTGTCTTGAAGTGTGCACGTACGATGCGGTGTAGTCCTTCTGGTAGGGTCCATTGTACAAGCAAGCTCAGCAGCGTAATAGAGATTAGCTCCCTATCGAACTACGCATCTCATGCTCATTCCCGGGACTGTCCTCTCTCCCATCGACAAGCGCGTCACTGGTAGATACCGCCAGCGCAAAACTCGCGATCTCCTGAAGCCGTCCGTACCGGTAGACGAGTATCTGGTGTACGGATCGGTGTCATGGTAATAGTAGAGTCTGCTGAAGTATCACTTGCCTTGAGCTTTTGTGATACGGTGTGCAGGTCGTATAACAGTCGGAGAGCGCCAAGTGCATGCAGCACCACCTTCACCCCCCGGACGCAGCGGTCGTCCAATACCACCTTCTCTAAATCGTCGAGCGCTTTACCGAGATCTTCCAGTCTGCGGACGGCATTAGCGGATACAATGATAACTCGGATGACTGAACACTTACCTGAGCTTTGCCATGTCATAATCCTCCCTGAACCTCAGATCGCGGTCACCGCTCTCCAACGCCGAGTCGTTAATGTCCAAGAGGTGGCTACGAGCATCCTCCAGCACGTCCCGACAAGATTGCAAGGTCTTCGAAGGCACCAAGAAGTAGATGCATAGGGCGATGGTTAATGATGTCGCCAGAGCAATGACGGAGGCGCGTGCGGCGATGGATAGGTCTTGCAATGCGCAAGCCTGCAGCACGTTAATAGCCAGGTGGAGGACAGACAGTAGCGAGCTCATAGGTGTCTAATCGCCCAAGGTTCTGCAGGGGAGGTGGGGGGATGAAGCCATAACAGATTGACTTATATATCATTCTTTCGCAATCGAAAGTCCAAGTTGGAAGGCTGTTGTCATTCAAGAGACGTCGGCTTGATCCTAAGGTGAAGAGGGAATACAGATCGTGTATTGCTGATGACATGAATCCGAGCCACGCGAGGCGGTGCATGAGCTGCTGAGGAAAGCTGTAGAATTGTATGCCATCATTGCAGGTCGATAGTCAGGACATGGCGTACTCATGGGGGTCGCAAGGCCCCTCGGTGATTGGCGCCAGACCGGGGACAAGCACAAAATTCGGGTCTCAATGTTTTGTGCAGGAGTCGCATCTACGCGCTTTACAGCTAGAAGTGGGATCATCGAAGAAACATGCAGAGACGTCTACTCTTCAGACCAAAGGCCACGGCAAAACGCGATGAACGCGTGACGTCACACGTCTCCTCGGCCTCGAGGAGATCGGCTGTTATCGAGTGTAAGTACACATCTCGCCTCGCTTCCGAGTGCGAACATCTACTAACGCAGCGCGCGGTCCTCGCCAGCCCGCGTGCGAAGTTGGAACGGGAGAACAGGGAGAATATGGATCCTTCTCGCGATAATAGCTCCCCCGCTGCGCCCTTTTCTTGTCTTTGCCCTCCCGAATCGCGCATGTGCATCTTGCTGATCACGACCGGCTTATCGACAATGTACGCCGTACTGCTCGTCGAGGGGATCTGAAATCGAAGAAGATGATTGCGGAGGTCCGGCATGACACTGCTATGCACAAAGCGGAGCTTTCGAATATGGAGGAGGCACATCAGCGCGAGATTAGGCTGGTCAGCCAGACAATGCATCCATGTACCAATCAATAGTATATCCTAATTGCTGGCTATGCTTGTCGAAGGTCCTTCACGGTACGGTTATCAGCGATCGCCAGGTGTCCCAATTGCCGACGCGCTGCATCCCCCGAATCGACGCCCACAACCCTTATCCCATCCTCCGTCTCCTCCTCGTCGCGCCACTCTCCGAGCTCTCACCACTCTCTCAAGGCTAGCCGCGCGTCTCGCATCTTTCCTTGTCCTACCCTCTGCCGCTGCTCACCTATACAAGCCCGCGAAGCTGAAGCACGCGATCAAGAGGTCGGCGGCGCGGGATTTTAGTCTCAGCGTGGTATACTCCAGGGTGCGCAAGCTGAGTGTCCGTTTTTCATGCCACAGCGGTCCCAGCGCCGACACGCGAGTCGCCCTGCACGCCCTTCACCGCGGCGTTCGCCCCGAACGCGGAGCACATCGTCACCCGCTTGGAGGATGACCTTGAACTCGAGGTGCACCAGGATAGGACGGACGCGTCGCCGCTGCACACCGTATCGCTCGCTGACCCCGAGAGGGTGTTCTCCGCGTTGTTTGGGAAGGTTCATCTGAGGGAGGGAGGGAGGGAGGGCTGGTGTGATATTGAAGTTGGAGCGCGCTGCCGCCGACTTCGCGATCGTCGTGTCAGAGCTTCACTGCATTGATCCCTGTGTATTTGTACAGTCTATTCCTCGTAGCATCGATCCTGTATAGTTGACCTAGTATTGTATCGATAGTGTGCGTCAGCGTAGCCTGTGTGAGCACGGGTGTTCGTGATAGTATGTGTCAAGGCAAAGGTAGGGAGGGAGAGTCTGGCGCCGCTATAAGCACAGTGTCTATATCCTCGCGCATGGCGCACGGCGAGAGAGGAAATGGTAGCGACATGGACGATATCTTGTTTTCGAACGGCGACTACGGCCTGCGCGCTCGAGTCGGTGACGCCCTATGTAGACCGTCCGGGAGCGCCTTCGAGAGCAAGGCGACCCACGCCATCGAGTTCGACGGAGATATCTTGCGCGTGGAGGCCATAGCGCTGCGAGGAGGTGAGAGGGTACAGGGACCTTCTTTGGGAAGTACGCCAGACTGGACCGAGTGCGCTTGTTCGCCAGAGTGAGTTCTAGCAGGAGCGTAGCTAGCGGAGAGCGAAGGGCGGAGAGCGTCGCGATGGCGCATAGTGCGAGCGTCTTGAGCGCGAAGAGGGACTTGTGAATACAGAGATTGAAGCGGGTGTTGAGAAGCGCGGTGGTAGGGAGACGGGCGGTGCGGAGCGGATTGACGCCGGATAGGTCCTGGTCTGTGTATAGGAGCACCGTGTCGTGGTCCGCTAGAATGCTGCTGCCGAGGAGCGGGCGCGGACGGTGCATGGGTGTACTTGTTGACTTCAGGCGTGATGTGCACGACAGGGCCCGCCAGCGAGACCACCTTGGCGATGGGCTGCGGACCGTGCAAGGCGCCGTGAAGCACTTCGCTGAAGGGTAAGAGGCTTGGTGAGGCAATGCGTGATTGGAGGACAGGAAGATACGCACTACGAAGCCAGAGTAGGACAGATCATCAACATCACCGGCAGCAAGTTCTCCATCGCCCAGTCGTAGGTGACGCGCATCCCGGGGCATTCAGATTCAACGATAGCGATGGTAGTATAGAGGCGAGTAGGGCTAGGGTCGTCGGTGTCGGGGTTGGCATGAGATCGGAGTTCAGCTTCGATGACCTGGGATGAGCTGAGGCCATCGACAAGCGCCTGAGGGGCAAACGTGTCAGAGATGCGATGCGGGGTCCACTCCAGCAGCGACGCACGTTCCGCACGCAGTCAGAGACCCTCTGTAAGGCGGGGCACGATTCCACAACCTCCCACAAAACGTCGATGAAGGCCTTCCGGCCAGCTGATGAGAGGTCGGCAGCGCTGTCGCGGTCTTGCAAAGCGTCTTCAAGGCGGTGTCCCAAACTTCTGGAGAGATCGTCGTCGGGAATAAAGTCTACACACGATGGTCGCTGCTTCGCCTTGCCGATCTTGCTCCAGGTGCGATAGAAGAGAAGCGCTTCCTCCTCGGCTTGTATGCTCATGAAGTGACGAGGGGCTGCGTAGGTGGATGCTGGCATGATAAGTTGCTAGAGAGAAAGGTAGATTCCGTGCCGCTTATGCAGTTTAAGAGGTCTGTGGCTAGTGTGGTCGAAGTTCGGACTGAGAGCGATAAGGATTTCCTTCACTAGTCGGGAATAGCTTGGAATCCACTGTCCAGCTATTGTTCGGATGATCCCGACTCGGGCCGGCGCCTGCTCATGCGGACCGGACTTGCCGCGAGCGCTCGAGCGCCTTGTATCTTCTCTCCCGCTGCCGCCCATCCCCTCGTCTGCGCCTCCTCGTTCAGAATGCCCCCTTCTATAATATCGACCTCTATCTCTACCCAGGAAGACATGGACGCTTTACCAATAATCGACTACCGCCTCATCAACCTGGACACAGGCTACTATCGTCGCCAGGTCTGTGAATCTCGTGGCGCACGCGAGCCTCTCTCATCATGCAGCTCGACAGATGGAACACTTCGAGTACTACTGGGGTATGGAGAAAGGGGCACTTGATCTCTCGACACCGCTGAACCATATACAACGTGCGTTGCCCAGTCCACCTCGCGCTTACGATCCTAACATCTGCACCTAGTTCGCAGCGATATGGCTGAGCGCATGGACCAATCCCTCTGGGCCATCCTTCCTACCAAGAAGACACTCGACGCCATCAACGCCTTGACCGAATTCAACATGACCGCAGGCATTCACAAAAGGATGCACTTCACCGAAGTACGTTGCGCGCGTTATGCCTGCATTCAGATACTCACGACCCTAGGAACTTCCAGAACAAGAGTATGAATACGAATTCCTATCACTATGCGGCACCAAGCGAGACCAACCGTCGATGTACCTCAAGCGAGGCTCGACTGTCAGGACGATCAAAAAGGCGTATTCCAAGATGCCGCGTATCAAGTCTCGCGCACATCCCCTCTTCGTGATCTTCCACGCATATCATCAAATCCTGTCTGGTTATTCGCTCTCGGGCGCGAAAGCGGAGCGACTTATCCACCTTACGAGTGCCGTGATACGCCCATGGAACAAGTCACCACCTGTCGAGTTCACCGTGGGGCCCGATGTCTGGCAGAAACACCGACATCCTTCTAGCGATGACGGTTCCGTTGCGCGTGCCCAGCTGAAGACCTGCAACCCTTCGCGCGGGCAGAGGCCGGAGCGCGCCGCACGCAAGTCTACTCGCGCCCCTTCTCCCCAGCTCATGCATCGCCAGGACAGGCCCTCCATATATGACTATGCACGGCGACGGCCATCTCCTCCCAAATCAGCTGTTCTTCCTCGCAGCGCGCGTGCTTCCGAGTCCGGGTCTTCCGACAGCGCCGTCGATGTCAAGTTCTCGCCAACCGACCTCCGAGACTGGCTGGAATCTATCAGTCCTAAGCCGAAATCCAAGTCCAAGAACGCATGCCCCCCTTCACCAAAATGCGACGCCGTTCTTGCGCGGTATCGCAAGGAGTCGGCTCGCGAGCCTCGAAACGCACTGCGCGTCACGCTGATGTATACCACCAGTGGATTGGTGGGCGGGGGCTCGTCCGAGACAAGTCGCTCCATCTACTGTAGCAACGACTGGGCGATGAATATCTATGACAAGTGTCTCTGGTCATCGAATCCCCCCGAGGGAGCCCAGTTCGACTACATCGACCTCATCCCATAACCCCCAAGCACCCTACGAGGCCCGTTTGGACGACGTTCCACGCTCTTCGATCACCCCGCCTCGTTGCAGGACAACGCGATAGCCGACGGTCCAATCGACCACGGATGAGATCCTCAATACCGGCGCGCGGTGCCGGTTCATGCTCCCGCGACGCCCTCCCCTTGGCCGCGCCGCTGTGTATGCACGTATATGGCCAATCGACCTATGGAATCACGAGCGTCTCCTCCAGCCTGGCGGTCGCAGCGGAGCACGTTCGCTGTGACTGAGCCTCGGGACCATCAAGCTTCTTGCGGGTTCGGGCCATGCACTCGACTCGATGTGCGAGAGGGTTGTCCGTGCTTCTGCACACAGAGCGGCGACAGGGGGGTGCCCATCATCACGATAGACCAGTCTATGCATCTCCGTACCACCCAATAGTGACAAATGCTTGCTGGGTATGCTCGTCGAAGGTCCTTCACGGTACGACGACACCGGTTGATTAAACTTGCCAGATAAGAGGCGAGGGGGACCGAAAAGCAAGGAAATACGCACTGCAGCATCATCGGCAGCAGGCTCTCCATCCGCCAGTCCTAAGTGATGCGCATATCGGGGCATTCAGATTCGACAATGGCGATAGTGAGATCCAAAATGTGTGCCAGTGACAAAGACAACGCCGGCAATGAAGTGATGTGAAGCCTGTGACGAAGAATTTAAGTTTGATGGCCGGATGCCATTTTGAGCGGACAAGGGCTTTCTTCCGGACATCATGTGGTGCCTCTATATATCCCTTCCCTGGCCCTTCGTCTCGTCCGTGGAAGCGTGCAAGGACTACTAGCACCTACGAATCAGAGAGCAGCATGGGAATCCGACATTCATTGCCGCGAAGCATTGAACAAGTTCGCGCACGGCAGGGACCATACGCTGCAGCAGCGCCCCTATGTCGCTGTCGCCAGTGTCAAGTTTGCCGTACTTTCGACGACACTAGTACATCCGGGATGTTTTACTTCCTCCGACCCCGCTCCGCTTGCCCGACAACGCTTTCTTTCTCCTCTCACCGCGACGCCTCACCCCTCACCTGAACCTGCGATACCAACACAATGTAAGTCTTCCAAGAGTCGCGTCAGAGACCGCCCTTATCTCATTCACTCCAGACCCATGATTTTCCAAGATTATTCAGACCAACCAACAGAGAGCCGCGAGATTGACCTGGCGTGCATCGCGCGGGACGCCGGACTTGATCATATATCGGTGCTCGTAGAATTCAGCGTCGTTCCGTGCGGTTCCGCATTGCGCCAGTCGCCGCTGTGCTTTGTACCCGAAGACAAGCGCGTGGCCATTCGTGCACGTATGGAGCACGACGACGGTCGGAGCGACAACGCGCGTGAACGCGGCCGTCAGACGTATAAACGCTTGGTTATCACTACAATCCATAACTCGCGCGCTCTCAGCTCGTATCCCCTATATGCGCGACAGGTACGTCCCAAGCGTCTCTCCGATACCCTGTGCTTAACTTAAGTCATGGCGCTCTGCAGGCAGTCGTTCATGGCGTAACAACTCTGGAAGTAGTTCGCCAGGAAGCCGCGACGCACGAGAAGCATTTTCATCCTGGACCCAATTGTGCATCATCTCTGTACTTCAAAATCGCTGCGATAGAGGACGTCGTTGGTGTGGCGGCTCTGGAAAGCTGGGCCGCTGTCAATCTCCTGCCCGTCTTGACCGCGGCGGCGTCGGACGTTATGGCTCGGTTCGCGCACTCCCGTCTCATCATTCGTACTTCCGCTCACCTAATTACAGTATCACCATACTGGGTCCCTTCAACTCGGGTATCCTGGCTCCAGACTATACTACGCCAGAGAAGTTGGTTACGTCGTCCAAGAAGGCTGTTCCCGCCAAGGCCGGATCCGTATCCAGTAAGTGGGCCCAGCTTACCCGTGCTTTCCACGAATTGACCTGCAGCATTAGCCTCATCGACGATTGCAGTGGGCGAGGAGAACATACCGCCCATCGGCTACGTGCCCCATATAGTACGTCAATGTCACTCAGTGTTGGCCGTCGTACTGATGTATCACTTAGTCCACGCAAACACTGCAGAGCAATGGAGCGGCTAGCACGCCGCTCGGTCCCTCGCGTCGTCTGTAGTTCCTTAGCGACACACATCCTCTCCGCCATCTCCTCTCGAATGTCGCGTTACCCATTCCATCTCCTTCGTTCTTCCTACCTGGGCTATCCATACATCTCTTTGCGTCGTAGTAGTCTGGTTCTACTCGTATATATCGCTACCAACTACTTGCAGCGGGATATCCGTCGATCAAGCTTTTGATTATCAGGTGTGTAGAGCCATGTCTCCCTACAGAAGCGATTGCATCGGGACATGCGAGAGCACCCTACGACGTGCTCATGCTGTGGCAGGCAGAACGAGATGGTGTTCCACTATCTCACGACGTGCAGGGCTCAGCCTTGAACCACACCGTCGGACCGCGCAAGGACAGCGCCCGGTCGTCTTGAATGCAGTCAGACATCGCTAAACCAGTTCAAAGCTCTCGGAGGCGGAAGGGATACTGGCGCTGATGCGCTACACTGAATATACTCAGAGATTTGAACATAAATCCGGCGCGGAGAAAATGAAGGCCTACATACGCAGGTCGCGCGCGCAACGCGCGGGTTTCTGCATTTCAACGACTTGGACCACACGAGTGTAGTATACAGAAACCTTGACGGCGCCACTCATACGTATACTGATTGCCAACCATACGTTCTGCTTCAACGATCAGAAAGAGGAGTCTGAAGAAAGGTGCGAAGCGGCCCACTGCAAGGTTAAGATCATGATGGACACACGCGTCGCCATTGGGTAATTGCCAGAGGGGTCGTCACAATTACAGACGCGTCATAATACCTAGTGCTCTCACTACCCATGCTGACGTGTTGACCAGCCCGACGTCGGGCTTTTGAAATTGAAAGTTCAACATCGATCACATGATGAAGCCATGACCTCGGGCTTTGCCGGTCCGTGCCAGCCTGGACCGCGTCTCCAAAAGCATCCTCATATGAACCTCGTCCAACCATCAGCATGCAAGGCTCAAGGCGTGCAAACTCAGCCGCGCCCCCACCATATCTTGCATATTCTCTAATAAGCTGAACACCGTCTCCCCAAAGCGCCTGCTGGCCTTTGGCTTCCTGTTGGATAGTGACTGGCTGCATGACCCGCGGAACGGGACTCGAATGCTTCACATCGGAACAGCGCACCGTCTGCTCCGCGTCACGCTCACCAAAAGTCGCTTTTCCGCGAAAGAAGGCCATATGAGGCTGGACCCTGTCAGGACAAGCTTTCAATGACGCTGTTATGTCTAGCTATGGGTGACAGGATACGCGCGAGTCCCTCTTCCTTCCTGCTTCCATCCGACTCCTGGCCGCCGACCTCGACTGCGCGTGGGGGCCTCACTCGAATTTGTGATTCCTCTCGCTTTGTCGTCTCGCCCAACGGACCCCGCCCAGTCTCGTCGCCGCCAGGCCTTCTCTCCTTCAACCCCCCTCACCTCAGGTGAGTAACGCGTTCTCTCTTCGTCATCGAAGCTACACGCTCAGATTTCTGACCATCTTGCAGCAATGACCCGTTCTCTGGCGTCAAGAGCATCCTCGAGTGGGCTCGGTCCTACCACTGTCCCCATCTCGGAGGCGCAGGATAGGTTTAACGTCGCTCTCGCCGCCATCCTGTCCGTTATCTGCTTTACCAGCAGTCACGTCAATCTCCTTCGTCACCTTCCGCCCCTCCAACCTCTGTACTATGGTCTGCTCAACGGCGCGCGCCCCCTCTTCGATTTTCTCGAGCTCATTGGCGATGCGATTCTCCGCATTGTCGCCTACGAACTCGTTCAGGGCGCGTTTCCGAGCACAGTCCACATCCCTCGAAGCGTCTGCATAGTACGTGGTGGGCCGCTGACTGCATTCGTCTTCTGACACCATCGCAGCCCGTCGTTGAGGCGCTGTGTTGCAACAGAACTCTGATCTGGTTGGCGAAGATCCACGGCATCGTTCAGGGTCCTGTCCCAGGGAAAGGCGCCGCCGACTTCCTCGAGGCTATCATCGGCATGATCGCCAAGGAGCTGGGAATACGTCAGGCCACAGCCTTCATTACAGAAATGCTACAACCTCTAGTCGAGCCTGTGATCAGAGCTAGTCGGCGCCAATCTCGGTGCGCATATAGTCGGCTTCCTTTTGCAGAACATATACTCACTTCCCTCTAGTACAGCCGCAGTGCGCACGTTCGACATACCCAGCGCTCCAGCGTGGTTCTCTCCTTCACCATCCGCGTTTACGTTCATCAAGAACAGGCTGCCCATCGAGAACTCTATGGCGCATTACAGGCATCGTCTACCTGCAATCATGAACGGACGCACGCCGGACAGCATCGCTCCTTCCTCGACGACTCGCAGACGTGCGCGCAGGGCTGCTATGTACCCCGAGGCCGCCACCTCAGGGGACGATGTGCCCCATCGCCTGTCAGGGTCAAAGAGGCCTCTCCCGACTGACGACGAAGAGGAGTCCTTGGTCGCAGACATGCTCCTGCTCGACGGATCATCCAGTGGCGAAGCCAGCGCAGGTGCCGCGCCTGAGGAGGAGGACGTGCGGCCCCTGAAGAAGCGCAAACTCGATACCTCTGCCGCCAAGATGACGAAGGGCACTAGTCGGATCAGGAACAACGATCTGTTGCGCAATGGTAAGACCATATCTCCTTCCATAATGATCGCGATTTAACTCTGGCATCAAGAGATTCAGCAGAACATCATCCACGACGTGTGTGCCGACCTTGAGTCGCTGCCATCCAAATTGCTCTTTTTCCCTTTTTCCCGGGCCGAACTCACCACCGATGTCGACGCGGACTTCGGAAAGTGTTTGCTTCGGTACATCCTGGTCGAGCACATGGACGATGTATGGAGTGGAATGAGTGTGTGCGCGGCTTCGGTGAGTGTATCATCTCTGTATTTCTCAGCACATGCTGACGAAGATCAGGTAGCGGTGGACGCTCTGGTGTCGGATCGTGTTCTTTCGTGCATCGCAGAATGCCTCAATCTGGGCTCAAAGGAGAGCTTGCTGTGCGCCGTAGCGCACGCATATCGCCAGCGTAACGAAGGCGAATTTCGTCGGGTGATATTGGGACTGTTCGCCTTGGTTATCGCGAGGGCGGTGAGGGCCGTACGGCCCTTGTGGGCGATCTATGATCGATCTTCTTCTCTCGGTGAGCTCCTTCGTTTTGTATCGATTCGAGCACGTAACATATTGTCTTCTTACAGAGAACCGACGAACCCATTTCCGTGACGTCCTGCGCATGCGCGACGCGGGCTATATCTATCACTCCGGTCTGACGCCGATGACTGCTTCATTGACGACCTCGGAGGACACGTACTCGCGCATCTTCAATCGTGTTTATCTTCGCCAGTTGAGGCTCATTTGACCCTCGTTCTTCTGGTTGACTTGCTCCGTTCGTATATCAGGACCGTTCACATACTACTCCCTTCGTACCCTATATCCGTCACTCTCCTTCATCTCCAGTTTCTTCGTTCGCCCTTCCTCGTCCGGAATTTCACACGCTACTTGCCCATTGCGAAGTACATACCATACGCAACTTGTCATGCTCGCCGACGTGCAATACCATCGGTGATCCGGCAACCTAATATACGTGCTCGACGATACCAGGGAGTCGCGGGAGAAATGCAGCGCATTACGATCGACTCAACCACGCGCTGCTGCCGCGCCGACGCGATGGGGATCGAGTCGTCTCACACACCGTCGCGTGCAAGCTGAGGCAGGGGCAGTTGCGCATGCCGTGCCGAGCATGCAGCCAATGCGCGCGACTTCTCATATGGAAGGGAAGCTCGATGATAATGAGGACCGCTACACCCGGTGCCCGGAAAGCGATCGAGAGGACGGTATCGCTCGAACGAAGCGAATGCTGATCAGACAAGGAAAGCGGGGTCAAGTGAAGGTCGAGCACAGGCTGCGATTGGTCACCGCCGTTTTTGCTGAGAGGCTCGTTTGCGACCGCGTGCCGCATCCCAAGCAACGTCCCCACGCCCTTTGACGATGATCGAGGGCGAATACGGACGTGAAAGGGGACCGCCGCTGTCACTAATCGCGACGGCGCGCTTCAGTCTGCGCTCCCGCCAGTACATTGTTCGTTGGTAGATGTAGGACGCGCAAAGTGCATATACGCACACCTGCAGACCACTCCCTCACGGCGCCTCCTTCACGTCGACGTCGCCTGTCCCCGCTTGTTCATCGAATCTGGTGTGATGTTCGCGATTGCGCTGCGCTTCTCGCGACTAATCGTGCTGATGGTAGCACAGGAGCTGAGGTAGAATGCGGCGAAGAGGAGGGGGGGAGCGCGAGCGGAACAGGATGGTGCAAGAGAGCAAAGGCATGCGGCTGCCGACGGTGCGGAGGGCTCGGACCGACTTGCCGCCTTGATCGGCAGTGGCCGAACCACGTTGACGGCGCTTTCTTGTATCACATCACCCGCAATCAATGACATCACACGTCACCTTCCCTTCACGCGCTCTTTTCTCCCACGTTCAAGCCAGTACGAGCTCGGGCGACCCGAAAGACCATTCATCAACGCAGCGCGTCGCGTTCCTACGCCTGTAGTCGAGGGTACAATGTTTGTTGATAAGGGCCAGGTGGCGATACGTGGGAAAGTGGCTGTGAGACCTTTGGCCCCGATACTTATAGTGCGGGTCTAACGTCCGATTTCTCCTCATCTCCTTCCCTCCCTTTCTCTCGTCGCCTCTTTCGCCTTGGTGAGTTTTTTTCCCTCGCTGTTGAGGCCCTTTCCCTCTTTGCTCATATCGCTAATCTCCAACTATCCTCAGGACACGCCATTGCCGCCAGCGGGTGTTCTTGGTGCGTTTCCTCATCCTTCTCCGAGTCTCCTTCGCTTGTGTTGCCTTCGTCTCTGTTTTTCTTTGTTCTATGCCTCTTCTCTTGTTCTGTTTGCTGCTTCGTCTTTTCGTGCTCCTGTCTCTTGCTTCTTCTGCTCGTCTTTGTTTGGCTTTGGTCTCGTTCTTTCCTTTTTTCTGTTTGCGCCACAATAGCTGCCACTGCCTACGGTCCCCACGGACGGGCTTGAAGGACATTGACCCAGAGGAGCTCGCGCCTTCGTCGTCTGGGGTCGTCTCTGGACGCACAGCGTGCTTGGCAGGCGGTCCCTGGCGCCGGTGTCCGGTGTTCTGCATGTGGCGCGCGGGGAGGAGATCGCAGGCCGTAGCCGGTCCGCCCCTAGGGTCGGGTCGCGCTACGTCTGGGGCCCACCGCACACTCACAATCAACCGCTTCTCCCTTGCGGGGAAACGTGTCCTGTGGGCTTCTGATTTGTTCATCTGTTGTTCGTCGTGGCTGCATGTAGTGTTACTTAGCTCACCAGTGGTCCCCTATACTTTCCATTAGTACTAGTCCTTTGAAATGATACGTTGTTTATATTGAAAT
This sequence comes from Pleurotus ostreatus/Saccharomyces cerevisiae fusant, assembly GCA_024196135.1. Lineage (NCBI taxonomy): Eukaryota > Fungi > Pleurotus ostreatus/Saccharomyces cerevisiae fusant. Next base: position 35,161 of record JAMQCK010000136.1, on the reverse strand, counting down.
TGAAAGCGCGAGCCTCCACATCTTTTTGACGTCAACGTTGCACGCTTCTCGGAATGCGGCCGCCCTGAGCTGCTCTTCGCGAAAGCCCACTCACCTCGTAGAGTTCATGCTGAAGCCTGCACGAAGCAATATGTGGTACCATCCTATATTTCCATCGATATAAAGGGATTGAAGTCGGCGTACAACGCCAAAAGTAGTCCACAAAGCTTGGCAGTAGTTACAGTAATCCCGGGCTCGTTCACGCACGGAGAGCTACAGTAGGCGCCGCCGGCGACGGCGTCTTCGACGACGACACGTCCATTGACGGCTCCACCTCACCCTCGCTGCCAGAACCACCCTCCTCCATACCCATCTTCTTTCGCGCGACCTCGAACATCTTCATCATGCGGCGGCGCGCGCCGAGCGCGGTGACGCCCTTCGCCTCGAGCTGCTCCTCGGTGAGCATCACCATCTCCTGCCACGGCATGTGCGCGAAGCACGCGGTGTACTTGTGCAGGCGGAGGCTCTTGAGCCAGCCCGGGATGTCGGTGAGCATGCGCGGGTCGAAGCCCTCCTCGGTGAGCGGCGTGGCGCCGTTCACGCCCGCGCCGCCGCGGGCACCCGAGGTGCGCCCGGAGCCGCGCGTGCCGCGGTTCCCGTAGCGCCCGCCGCCGTTCTGCGCCCCGCCGGCGCGCCAGTTGTTCTGGTTGTTGGTGTTGCTGGACGCCGAGGAGACGGAAGCACGCTGAGCCCTCTTGGGCGGCTCGGACATCGCGGGCACGGCGGGCTGCACGTTCGCGTCCACCGCCTGCCCGTTCTTCATGAGCCCGTTCATCATGAGCTGCAGCGCGAGCATCTGCGTCTGCGTCTCCGCCGGGTTCGGCGTGTTCAGGTTGAATTGGTTGAGCACGCCGAAGGGGGAGGTCGGGAGCGCGGGCTTCTCCGGCGCCTTGGGGAACATGTTGAACTGGGGCGTAGGGACGAGGTTCGCCCAGGACCCCATGTCCGGCGCGCGGCCGGGGATCATGAGCTCTTGGGGCGTGTCAGGGAGGTCAGGGAAGTCGAGGGCCTTGCTGCTCTTGAGGGGCAGGCCCGGGTTGTTGTCCACGGCGGTGGAGGGGGTGTTGTAAGAGTCCACGCGTGGGGATGAGCGCGGGGACGAGGGGGAGGAAGTAGGCATCTGGAGACGAGGAGGGCGCAGCGAGTCATTGGTGCGCTGCTTGCGGCTGCGGTCCGGGAAAGCAGCTGTACGAAAGGTTAGACGAGATCCATGAGCGCAGATAAGAGACACGTACGCGACATGCACTGGCCCTCAATGGCACGGATCATCTGCTGCGTGACAGACGCGAAGAAATGGAGCTGCGACAGGTTAGAGTGCTGGAGGAGCGTGTAGGCGGTCGCCGTGCGCTCGGACTCGGAAAGCACAGTGAACCCTACAAGATGTGAGCCACCGAATGGCAGACACGAGTTAAGGAACATACATTGTTCAATGGTCGCAAGCTCGTCCTTGAAGCTTTGGTCCAGGGTAGCCTGAGCCATCGCAGCCTGGTAAGTAAACATCAGCAGGTAGTATCGCCACACGAAACGGATGTCCACGCACAAGGGTCTGTTCATGCTGCTGGAAACCCTCCATCCAGCGGTCAAGAACCTCTTTTGCAAAGGTCAGTACCAAGTAGACCATGCTGTGGCGATATACTGACCTTCCTGACCCCGCATGCCAGGCATGGGGGAGCGAGGGAAGAAGCTGGCCGTCTGAGGCGTAGGCATCCGGGGAGAAGGCAGCGGGCTGAAAGCAGCGAGACGCGGGGTGGTCGCAGAGTGAACGTTCAGCATCTTGTCAGTAATTGAGTGAATTGTGGGTCGAGTGGCTGGATGCAGATTGCTGGAAAAGAACGGGAGCGTCGGGAGACAAGTAAAGCAAGCTTGCGGATAGCGGTGTGGGTGGGCTAAACAAAAGGGTCCAAGGGACGGTTGAAGAACGAAGGAAAGAGGGTGAGGGACCTGCCAGAGGTCTTGCCTGCGAGAGGTGGTGGTGGTACGAAGGAAGGAAAGGTCGTCAGGCTGCAGCGCTGATGACTACCGGCGGCGGACCGGGGATGCGGGACGCGCCGATGTTCGAAATCGCCATGGCGACCGTGCTTCGCGAATACCTCCGGGAGACGGCCCGAGGCTTTATGGACTTCGAAGTTCGAAAGCTCAACACGAAAGGCTCAAGAGAAGAGCTCAGACAAGGAGAAGAGAAACGTGAGGCTATCGTGTACCCATCTTCTCTGCTATCCTCTCAATTGCTGCTATGACCTCGTCAATACCCTCTTCTCGCCAATAAGTCCGCTCATGATTTGACAGACGACCGAGAACATAGTTGGGGATGTCCCCTCCAGAGCGTCCGATACCTGCACGCAATCGCCAGAAGTTGCTCTTCCCTCCCAATGCAGCGATGGTGCTCTTCACGCCGTTATGACCGTTCGCAGACCCACCCTTCTTCGCCGACAGGGCCAAAGGTTCGTGGTCGAGGGAATCCTGTATGACAATCAAGCGCTCCGGGTCCCGCATGTGAAGTTCTTGCATTTTCGCCACGATGGGAGGGCCGGAGAGGTTCATGGGGAACTCTGATGGCGTACGTCTCAGTAAGAGATGGAAAGACTGGACGACAAGCAACGTACTGGTCTTGTACAGGGTGACCATCCCCACATTGTCGCCGAGTGTCATCCTGCCGGTACCCACAAATCCATTCCTGCAGCTCTCAATCCGGATACCTAGCCGTGCAGCAAGACCGTCCACAATGATTTGCCCAACGCTGAGAGTACGTGGTCAGTCCATGCATACTCCAGGGATGGAGAATAACGCACCTATGCCTCGTCGCTGGGTGGGTCATGTTCCCCAGTCCCGCAATAAAGAGCTGCGTCGGTTTGGCGAGGGAGCTCATCTTGCTCCAGTCGATACCGGCGCCAAAGCATTCAACTTCAAGAGCAAGTCGATCGGCACGCGTCGGCCCGCCACCCGACGCGATCGGTCACGGCGTGACACCACGCATCTTCGGCGTCGCGCCGCGTTCGCTTCTTGCCCTTACCCTCCTCCAGCATGCGATTGGAACTCGGAGCGAAGACTTGGGGGTAGCGAATGGCATTGCTCGATATTGACAACTGTGGGACCCCAATACTCAGCTGACGCCCGGCGGCGCTCAATCACATGAAGGTAATTGCGATATTGATGGGCTTGCTGCTTCCCCACATCTTGTCTCTTTACCCCACCATCTTTTCATTATCGGGCAATATACGAGCGCTGCGCGATGATTATTGCGGGCGAGCGATCGCTGACGCTCTCCCTGCCTGACTTTGGGATGGGGACGTACGCCGTTGTGGGGGCTTCGCGTGAGTGTACTTCCTCCATAAGAGGCCAACGAGTTCTGACGACCAGATCCCAGTCTTCTTCACCTACCTCACGCTACACCAACTCGTCATATACCCCTACCTTCTCTCCCCCCTTCGCAAGATCCCCGGCCCTCCCCTAGGGAGCGACGGCATACCCGACAGTACTCTATCCGACCAATCTGGCCACCGGCTCACCCAAAAGCTATGGTCCCTCATCGCGGGTCACTTCCCCGCCATCATTCGGAGCGAGGCAGGTGTTCTGCAGCGCGAGTGGGTGAAGCAGTACGGACCCGTTGTGCGGGCGGTGGGCCCGCTGGGCATCGAGCGCCTGATATTCACGTCCCATGAAGCGTTGCATAAGATTTTCCAGGAATCAGTGGAGCATCCGAGAGTGAGTGGATGGGCTGTCGACCTACTCCTTTGCAGTTTCTGCGTGCGTTCATTTGAAGCTGACGAAGTACCCATCAGCCCGACTTCATGCGCAATGTCCTTGGGACCGTGGCAGGGAATGGGCTTTTGACGGTCGAAGGGCACGAACACAAGATGATGAGGAAGGCGATGAACCCGGCGTTTTCTCTGCCGAATTTGGCTGCTCGTGGGTGTCCGCTCCCTTTTTAACTTGCTGGTCTCATAGTAGCGGTTGGCGATATTGACTAACATATGCGTAGAGACGGATATGTACTACGAGGCTATCGATGGGTGTGTATAGTTTAGGGCAACAGGTGGCTACGGTGCGGCTGACACGGGAACTCCGATAGCCTCCTTGAGATTATCGGCGCGCAGGTCGATGCGGATAGGTCGGAGACCAAGGCGCCTGTGATCCAGATGTATGAGTGGAGTGAGTTGTCTTTTCGTACTTCCCCCCAGCTTTCTCCTCCTCTTTCATGACCATCTCTTTCTCGGGTATCACATTCTAACCGACGCCCACAGTGAGAAAAGTCACCCTCGACATCATCTGCGAGACCGCCTTCGGCTACCGCACCGACTCGCTGCACAACCCGCACAACGAACTCGCGGAGGCGTACGAGGAGCTGGTGAACATGCAGGACGGTCGCATGCTAGCCCGGTTCATAGCACTCGTAAGCATCCCTGGCGCGGCGAGGTTTTTGCAGTCGGATCTGGCGTATCGGTGGCGGGAGGTGCTGGGGAGGTTTGTGCAGCGTGAGTGGGGTTCTGTCTGTGGCTGAGAGACGTCGGTGTTTGCGAAGACGGTGGCTGACCATTTTTCGTCCAGCCCAAACCCGCACCCTCCTCGAATCCATGCACCGCATCAAGCGCGTCTCCGCCGGCCTACTTGAGGAGAAGATGAAGGAGGCGCACTCCGCCCCGGGCGATTTCGAGACAAAGAAGGATATCATGAGTATCTTGGTCCGGGCGAGGATGGCGGAGGAGAAAGCAAGTGAGGGCAAGAAAGTCGGCTACGCGATGAGCGATGGGGAGATGATGGATCAGGTGGTTACCTTCCTGGGTGCTGGGCATGAGACGACGGCTTCTGGGCTGGCTTGGGTGAGTAGGACAGCGTGTTTTGTTATTGTATGCGCTGATGGCGTTCTTCAGACTCTCTGGCTCCTGGCCAAGGACCCCGAAAGCCAGCGCCGCCTCCGGGACGAGGTCAAGCCCGTTTACGACGCGAACCCGCATCCTGACTATCGCACGCTGAAGGATCTGAAGTTCTTGGACTGTGTAGTGTGAGTGGCTGGCCTCTTCTCTACCTCCTACCAGCGCAGATTGCACGCGCGTGTGAATAGCTCAGGATGAGGCTGACAACCTGCCCCAGTATGGAGAGCCTCCGCCTCATGCCCCCCGTGCCAATGACCTTCCGCAAGGCGGCGAAGACGGAGTACATCGACGGCGTTCTGGTACCTAAGGGGACGGTGTTCTACGTGCCGGTGCGTTATGCCGTTCAGATCGCCTCGACTCACCCATTCAGCTGCCTTGTCCCTCTCTTCATCGACCTTTCCCCCTCCATCTCTCCAACCTTTGTTCCATTCCTCCCATCTAATATACCGACGACTGATCATTATCCCCAGATCCGCGTCGTCAACACCATGCGCTCCTTCTGGGGCCCCGACGCCGAGGAATTCAACCCCGCGCGCTGGTTCGACCCGCCCAAAAGCGCGCACTTCCAGTCCTTCATCTCCGGCCCGCACGCGTGCATCGGGAAGACGATGGCGATTATCGAGATGAAGGCGATTTTGGCGTGAGTAGATCTCTGTCTGGCTCGACTTCGTCGTTCTTCAGCTAGATGTTGTGGCGGTCCAGCTCGACGTTGTCGCCGTCCATCTCGACGTTGTTGCTGAGCATGCTGTGGTCCGGCTACTGACGACCTTCCAACAGAGCCCTCATCGCTCAGTTCGAGTTCGCGCCCGCGTACGAGGGGCAGGTGCCGCAACCGACGGCGGCGGTGACAATGAGTGAGCTGTTTGCTCGTCAACTATGTGATGGTGCTAACATGGACTTCAGAACCAAAGGATGGAATGCCGCTGCGCGTCAAGCGCGCCTAATTTATATCGTCTGTGCCTCAAGATCTACGCCGTTGTAAATGTACAGTATTATCCTCTATGGTCCCTTCTCTGGTATCAGTACAGTATGATGTCCATATGCTCACCCTCTTTGCTCGATCTCTAGTCCATGGTTCACGCGCCATAGCACGTCTAGGATAAACCTGCTGAACGTGCTCCCCTCCGTCCCCACCGCCACCTTCGCCTGCCCGACTACCATCGCGTCCAGGAAGGGCAGCAGAAAGGGCTCCATCGGCAGTCCGTCGTAGCCGTTCTTCAGCTTTCTCAGCCCTGCTAGTTCCTCATCGTAGTCGCCTAGCAAGTGCGTGCAGGGGAACGTCCGAAAAAAGCCTGCGAGGTCGGGGTCGTTCTCTGGGTCGGGGATGTCGGTAGAGAGGAAGACGGGGACGTTGTAGTTGCGCAGATCCTTCGGGTGCGGCCAGCGCCGGCAGGGTGAGCGCCGGAAAGCGGGGTTGCCGGTACGTGTAGCATGGGTCGGTGACCAGGCGATGTTCTCGAGTTGCGCGAAGGTCGAGTCGTCCAGAGAGTTGCTGACATTGTAGACGAGGTCGCGCCAGATATCGCGGGCGAGCGTTGCGCGCTTCTCCTTGAAGATACCGTCGCTCAGCCGAACGTGCACGCCCACGAAGTCCCGGCCAAGACGACGAGTGATGGCGCGCACGGTATGCAGGAGCTCAGGGCTAGCAAAGGGCATACTGGCGCGGATGTCGCGGCGGAGGCGCAGGTTGGCGGGGTCACGGAGACGAATGCGGGAGGAGCCGAAGAGGGTGCCGAGTTCGAGCAGGGTCTCCGGCGCGCGAGCAAGGTCGGTGATGTAGAGGTTTTCGGCGAACTTGCTGCTGGAGGGCGAGAGGTTGGTGAGGGTGTCGACGAAGCGATATTGGTAGACGTCGTTCTCGTGGAGCGGGAGGATATCGGAGGGCGCGAGGTCCAGGGCTTCGGGGACGTAGTACTCAGACATGTTCCAGCGATAGACAATATTCTGCTTCTGGGAAATCCCTCGGAGGTCGACGAGCCAGTCCCAGGGAACCAAAGTATACGTGTCGTAGCCGGTGCATTCCAAGGGTATCGGTATGCTCTCGGGCACGATGGCGCAATGCCTCAGCCCTTCCTTATCCGACAGCGCCAGGTGGCGCACGAGGTTGGCGTACTTGACGTAGCGCAGCGGCGCCCCCAGGCGCGCGGGCGGCGCGAGCAGCGTGCGGTTGAGCAGTCTGGCGAGCACGAGCGCGTTCTCGAAAGCAATGCGTTGATTGTGGAAGCCACTATGCGGTAGGTACGATAGGTACTTCTCGCCGGGCTCACGAGTGAGCGGGCTTGAGGTGGTGTATGCGATGACTTGGGCGGCGGCGTCAGCAGGAGCGAGGGCGGAGGGAGAGCGGGGTGGGGGTGCTGCCCACCTTGTCGAGAAGAGGTAGTAGGCGGCGCCGAAGGAGCCAAGGCAGGCGATAGCGAGGAGGACGATGAGGATGGCGAGGTAGGCGTTCTTGCGGTCGGTGTCGCGATCTCGCCGCATATGGGGTGGGCGTGTAGGGGAAGATTGTGCGCGAGGTCGGGTGAGATTCGTGGGACTGCGCATGCGGTATGCGCCCTTTTCCAGCGCCACGGAGGGCGACGACTGAGGCAGTCTTGATGTGAGCAGCCGTGAGGGTATCATATTTGCCTGAACTTCTATGTTAAAGTATCTCAGAAGGGAAGCGGGCACAAGGCATACCTGGCTAGCATTGACCTCTTTCAGAAGATGGCGGTCAAGAGCAAGAAAACCTTGAACTTGATCAAGCCTTGGGGTATACAGACGTGGCGCAGGAGAACAAAAGAAAATGAAATCCGCGTGACTTCAATTGACCGTTGATGAAGTCGGCCCGAATGCCTCCGCTCGTCAATACAGCCAAACAGGAGTACCCTTGTTCTTTTCCGTGACAGCCGCGTGATGTTTGGGATCTGTAGGGCAGCTTCTCGTGCCCCTCGGGTACGGCTCTCTGCACCTGCGACATTGAATCAATGCCGCTATATATCTAAGGGTATGTGCAGCTCGTTGCCGTGACACGTTGGTAAAGGAAGTGACCTTCGTACTTCTTGCTTTGAATATAGCGTCTCCGCCGCCCTTGGCCTTCGTTTTCGACATAGTGAGCTTTCTGGGAAGTACATGATGTGACTTAACTAACCCACCCGACTGTAGGATGGTGTCTTCGTACATGGACCGAACGTCATCCCTGCAGCCTCGAAGGCAGTTTCCATGCTCGAGGGAAACAACCCTTTCGGCTCGTAAGTCTTCTACGCTCCCTCTCAAAAGCTCAATGTCATCTCTCAATAATATCTCGACAGCCGCATACCATACCTTTTAGTACGTCATCCTCGCTACTGGCATCTTCGTCGTCGACCTTCGTTAACCTTGCTCACTAGCTCACCAATGGCGGTGGCGTCTCTGAGTCCACTAGGGCTAAGAAACTGACGAAGCAACTCGGTACCACTGTAAGACTGTCGCTCTGTATTTCTGATTCTCTGACTGACACGTCATCGTTAGATTGACGACCAACAAATCCTACAAGCACACACTATCCTCAAGACGAAGGCGTCGCAGTACGCCGACAAGCCCATATTGGTTCTTGGCGGCAAGGGCAACGAGTGTCGCGAGGTCGCGGAGGAGTGAGTACCACCCTTGTCTTTGTCCTTTGCTTGCCCTTCCAATTATATGACTGACCGTCCAATCTTCTCCAGGTATGGCTACAAGCACGTTTACACCACCCTCGACGTGCACAACTGGAATCATGCTGTGTGGAACTTCCACGACCAGACCGACTTCGAGCGTGCCGCCGCGAGGGTGAGCTTACAATGCTACTCACACACGCTTGAGATTCACTGAAAACACTCCAGAAAGGCTTCGACTTCTCGCAGATACCCATCCACGCCGTCTTTGTCTTCCACGACCCGAGGAATTGGGCGCTAGATAGTGCGTATCTCTCCCGTCTTTCCTACCATACCCCTCATAACTTCCTTCTTCCTCCTCCCATGTCTTTTCCCTCCCTCTCATCTCCCGTACTAACCCACCCTCCAGTCCAAATCCTCCTCGACATCGTCCAATCCGGCGGCATCATCGGCGGCCCGCACCTCTCTCCAAAGCAGCAAGTGGAGAACCCGATAGAACTCGTCTTCTGCAATCCGGATCTCATCTGGAAGAGTGACTTTGCAAGACCACGGATTGGGCAGGGGGCGTTTAGGGAGGCGTTCCAGGCGGTTTATAAGGTGCGTCGTGGCTTGATTCTCAAGCGGTGCTTTTGGCCCACCGCGGTACTCTATCAGCCGCAATGGTTCACGCGCGTGATGGCTCTTCGCGGTACTAACTATCCCTCCCAGTCTCTCACTGGCTTAAATTACCCCTACGTCCAATACGGCAAACCGACGGAGGCGACGTACAAGTTCGCCGAGAAAGTGCTGGTCGACCGCCTCGAGAGGCTGTATGGTGTGCGAAGCGCGCTGCCGCCGGTGTATATGATTGGTGGTAAGCTTCCCCACATCCACCGCTACAGGTTGAGGCTCATATCTACGCTCTTGCAGATAACCCCGAATCTGGTACGTATATCCCTGTCACCTCAAGAACCCCTTGCACCTGCCTCGTGGTCATGTTCTGACTTGGCACGTTCTGTGACTGACGATACGACCTCAGACATTGCCGGCGCAAACGGTGCAAACTGGAACTCCGTCCTTGTCCATACGGGCGTGTACGACCCCGAGGAGGGCCCGCCGCGCCATAGACCGACGCATATTGCGGAGGACGTCGCGGAGGCGGTGGAGTGGGCGATCAAGAGGGAGCACGCGAGGTTGAAGGGTAAAGGGAGGCAGCCGTAGACATCCGACTAGGGCTGCGAGCATCACGGGAACCCGGAATATCAGCGCAAGCTCCCTGCCGATGCACGCTTCCCTAATATTTGACCATCATAGATTTCCGCTAGAATATACAGCGCATCTTCGACCACGAACCTATCCCAGCCGACCTTGGAACCCAATCAAAACCTCTCCCTCCCTCAACACAAGCACGGCAAATGCAGCGTGATCATCGTGCAGCTATCCCCTGGCGTATCATTCCCATTCTGCACAGACACGTCATAGAACGCCGCGTCCGCCGTCGCGCACGCCAAAAAATTCAACTGGCGCGGGTTGGTCAGGATGATGGTGTCGCCTTCCAGTCCCCAGTTCGTCGTGGAGGCGGTAGAGTCGAGGGTGAGCGGCTGGTAGGAGGTGGAGACGGAGGAGTTGACGTTGAGGTAGAGGGGGGAGGCGGCTGAGTCGTCGTTGAGGGCGATGGTGGAGCCAAGGGTAAAGTAGCCGGAGGAGGACTCGGGACCGAGCATGGGTGTGCCGGCTGGGTGGGAGGTTAGTGGGGAGGTGCGGAAGACGATGAAGAAGGAGCGACGGGGAAGTGGATGGAAAGCGACGCTACTGACCATTATTCTGAAGGTAGAAGTGAAAGACGGGGTCTTGGACTGCGCGGATCTGCGACCCGGCGGCGGCGGCTGCGGACGTGGTTCCAGTCGCTCAGGGGAGCTGGGGCGCACCGAGGGCGATGTCTGGCAATTCTTGCATCAAGCACAGCTCAACATTGCTATGACTTCAGGAGCCTTACTCGCGGCGGCGAAGACAATGGCGAAAGCTGCAGTGGTATATCTCATGAGTGAGGGTTTCGGGGAGAAGTGAGGAACATGTTGACTTGCGGAGACTCCTCTATATGTAGTCGAAGTGGAAGATACTCGGCGAGGCAGATCTTCGGTAAGGCTCGAGGCACTCGACGGCGGAATCACAGAACAGACTGTTCGGTGAGGACACAGAGGAATAACGCATCGAAGGGCGTATGGGCCATGTGAACCGGATGAGTGCGTTGAGCTTTGGCGGTGTTATCAGCTGAGCCGTTTTGCACCCTGCTTCTTGCTGTCTTGCCCTTCGCATATCGTAAATCCCTGAGGTGATGATGGTAATCCATTCGCCTAAGAAGAAAAATTGGTCAAGGTGAGAGTCTTCGGGTCATCGCAGTCTATCTGGGCAGGGCAAGTTCGTGGCAAGAGCAGATCAGGAAAGAACAAAGCCTTCTATATCCGGAGCGTATTTATGGGATGCGGCCGTTACCATGACGTCACCCTCGCTCTTGCGCCGGTCACTGTGGCAGTGGCGCGTACTGCCTCGGATTCGGAATGTCCTCTTATACCGCACTCCCTCGTAGCGAATCCGAAGAGCATCTCGACCCTAATCATCAACTCCTCCGCGACGAGCAGCAACTCACCGTCGAGGACGCACCTCGGCCGAATAATCGCGCCACGCATAGGCGAATTCTCCTCCTTGTTCTAGCTTTCTTCATCGTTGCGTTTGGCGCGTATAAGGCGGGCCAATTCTCTGTGTCGTATACCAAGAAGGAACCGTTGAAGGAAGCGCCTGTGAAGGAACCTGCTGAGAACGTCACGATGCCGAGGGACGGACAGTACAGTGTTGGATAGTGCGTATGCAATGGTTGCTCACGAGACGATCGTGCTGACGCTCGCGCTCGCAGCTTCGTGAACTGGGGTATGATTATCCCTCTCACTGATGTGCGTAGAGGACACGTTGACTTACGAGGATGCAGGCATCTACGGGCGCAAGTACCCTCCCCAGCTCATCCCAGCGCAGGACTTGACGTGAGCATACCCTCTTCCCTCCATATCTATTCTCTCACTACCCCTCGCGACAGCCACATCCTCTACGCCTTCGCCAACGTCAACGCCGGTTCCGGCGAGGTCGCCCTCTCCGACCTCTGGGCCGACCAGGACATCCACTACGAGGGCGACTCCTGGAACGAGCCCGCCGGCAACCTCTACGGCTGCCTCAAGCAGCTCTACCTCCTCAAGAAGCAGAACCGCCACCTGAAGATCATGCTGAGCATCGGCGGGTGGACGTACTCGCCGAGCTTCCATCCCGTTGTGGTGAACCCGGCGCTGAGGGCGAAGTTCGTCGCGAGTGCGGTCAGGCTGCTCGCAGATTATGGGTTCGATGGGTTGGATGTGGACTATGAGTATCCGCAGAATGACGAACAGGTAAGTGGGAGGAGTAGGAGGATGGTGGAGGGGATTGCTGATGATGCTGATAGGCGCGCGGTTACGTGTCGTTGCTAGCCGAGCTGAGGCAGGGCCTGGACGACTACGCGAGGCGCAATGGGTACAACTACAAGTTCCTACTAACCATCGCTGCGCCGTGCGGTGCGGACAACTACAACCGCCTGCATGTCCAGGAGATGGACCGCTACCTTGACATCTGGAATATGATGGCCTACGACTTCGGTGAGTCTTTTGGTCGGCCTCGCTTATCACACCCGCTCACGTTCATTGCCAGCTGGCTCATGGGACAGCGTCGCTGGGCATCAGTCTAACCTCTACGGCCAGCCGCTGTCTGTATCTACGGCAATCAACTGGTACCTACAGAAGGGCGTACCGCGCGACAAGATTGTCGTAGGTGTCCCACTGTATGGGCGAAGTACGTTGTATATAATCTTGGGCTTTCGCACAAGTTGACTGTTCTGTAGGCTTCGCGTCTACCGAGGGTCCCGGAAAGCCCTTCAGCGGCGTTGGCGCAGGTACCTGGGAGCAAGGTGTCTATGACTATCGCGTAAGTTCAGCATTCACATTGTAGGTGCTCTCACTGATTATTACCCTTAGACCCTCCCGCTCCCCGGCTCGCACCTCTTCCGCGACGACCAGCTCGGCGCCAGCTGGTCCTACGACTATCAGCGCAAGGAAATGGTTTCCTTCGACACCGAGGAAATCGCGCACTGGAAGGGATCCTGGATCGCCCAGCAAGGGCTCGCCGGGAGCATGTTCTGGGAGCTCAGCGGCGACAAGGCGGGGCCGAGGAAGGACCTGACGGATAGCGGGTTTGGAAAGGACTACCAGGACGGCCGCAGTTTGGTGAAGGTGGTGAAGGATGCGATGGGCGGGAGGTTGGACTCGACGCCGAATTGGCTGGAGTATGGGACGAGCAAGTTCCAGAATTTGAGGGAGGGGATGCCGGCGTAGGAGGCGATAGCTACTATGTCGGTGTACAAAGAAATTGGACAATTGTAACTTACACGACAGGTGTACATAACAATGTCCTCGGGAAGGGACTCAGCGTTAGGCCCCCTCTACAGCACCTTTTCGGGCTAGCCGCCGTTGTAGGTCCATCCCACGTGTTTGGAAATCAATGTCGTCACTGGGGTCCGCCCCGAGATCCCGGGGCTAGCTGCTTGTCCTCAACGACGACGAACGGCTTTCCACGATGCGGAAGATTTCCTATGTCCTCACTTTTTTCCTGGCGACAGCCATCCTCATTCTTGTACGTCCACATGCCTTGACCGATAAACGCGATGACTTATACCCCACCTTCCAGAACGCCTTCTCCGCGCGGCAGACCAACTGGTGAGGATTCCCCTCCCAATCCCCTTCACCCCGGGCGCTCATCCTGGCATCCTCCAGGGTCGTGACCAAAGACCAAGACCACGTTGAGGGGCACGTCAGCGTCCGCTACGGGCTCGACAAGCGCTGCGAGCGGCAGGTCATCTTCGTCCCCATCGACCCCGACCCTTCGGACCCCTCGAAGAACAAGGGCCGCCTCGCGTACACGGACTACGTCTGCCGCAAGTTCCCCACGCGCGTCACCGACGCGTGCGAGACGGACAACGCGGGCTTCTGCGCGGCATGGACGAGCGCGGGGTATCTGGAGGAGCTTGCCATCGGCTTTGGCGCGATTGCGCTGTTCGCGATCCTGGTGGGCGTGAGCTCGGGCTCGCGCCGCAGACGGGTGTGGCGCGCGGTGTCGGGGCTGATTCTGCTGCAAGGTGAGTGGAATGGGGTTGAGGGAGTGGGGACGGTGCTGATGTATGTTTGACAGCTGCCCTGCAAATTATCGTGTTCGCGATTGTGACGCACGAGCTGAGGACGTCGGGCTACCCTGCGTTCAAGGGCGGAAGCTTTGGTGCGTTGGTGCTCTCTTCACTGCGATACAGCACTGATAGCTCTCAGGCGGCGCATACATTCTGCACGTCGCGACCTGGATCGCAGGCATCCTTCTCGGCGGCGCGGTCATCACCACCGGTATCTCCGCCGACCGAGGCCACAAATGGGCCGCCGGCAACCGCGCTTACCAGCCCATCGACGGTTGAGCGCACTCTCAGTCGCAGCTCAGCGCACTGCTCATCACGGCGAGATACACGAGCTCGACCGCAATCCCTCAGCCTTGCGCATCAAATCTCCACTTCGACGAACCTCATGACCCCACTATCTGCCTCCAGGCCTAGCGCCTGAGCTTTCGCCGCCCGCCCTAGGCGTGGCGAGCTGTACAATACTAACAATGTCCTTTTACCCAATCAATTTGTTGCTTTTGTCCTCTTAACTGTACAGCGGCTGATATCAAGACCAATATAATTGACGGGGGGTACAAGGTCATAAGAAAAACACGATCCTCCAGGTAAGCACTACAGACGAATAGTACAAGAAACAGCATGAGAAACAAACGCAAATGAACTATCGCCAGTGCACCCTACAGTGCACTGCTACTTGAGCGCATTCATAACAACTTGGTGATCACACCAAGACCCTGACGAGCTGAGCATGAGCGCCAGGCTATGCGTTGACTGCAACGTACCCACCTTCGTCTTACCCTCACGGAAGAGAAGCTTCATGCCGACCTTGACGAACTCGGGGCGGCTGATGAACTCGAATTGCACGGTTGCGCGGTCGCCGGTCCTGTTGGTTGTCCGCGTCAGTGACCGTCCTCGTTTCTGTCGATCCTAGTGGCTGCCCGATCTGTGACGGACTGTTGCAATTATCGACGATGATGAGACCGACTTGTCCCAGCATGCATCCTGGACGGGATCTCGATGAGGTCGCAGACAATACTCACCGCAGCACGTTCTGCGGGTGGTCCATGGAGAGGATCTTCACCGTTTGTCGGACGGCGCCTGTATGCAGCATTGCCTGGTATCCCGGCTGCAGGGTGGTGTTGTGACTGTAAGATGATGCGATTAGGCCAAATCAACGACATGAAATGCGCGGGAGTAGGATTGGTCCAAAGCGGCATTATCAGTACTCACTATAGGATCAGAACCTGCCCCTCGAATCGCATGACGGCTTTCGGAGGGCCCGCCTCCGTGCGGTGAACAATAATCATGCCTTTGCGCACATCCGTTCGACGGACACGCTTCAGCGCAACAGCGACGCATTGCCCAGCTTCAGCGGTGGTAACGTCCGCTCTGTTTTTGAAGGACTCGTCAGTACGTTGTCCGACCTCAACTATGCTAGAACGAGTATGACTGTCCATTCACGCACCGTTTCCTCTGCATGCTCTTCACTACGGTGTTCGCGAAGTTCCCATTCGAGTCGGGTCCAAACATGATCTGGTCGCCGACTTGTATCCGCCCGCTATTGATGATCCCATTCACGACTGTGCCAACGTAGGGCACGCTCCAAACTTCGGTTATGGAAAACTGTGGGTGGGTAGGAGGTAAGTCAGAAGTGGACTGGGCAGCTGCCCGAAGGCAAGGATAATGCATACCTCAAGTGGCTGGTCCACGGCGAACTTGTCCACGTCCGCCTCGCTGGATGGGAGCAGATTGAGGAAGGTGCGGACCTGAAGATTGATCAGTTTATCTCTACGCAAGAGAGCAGCGAGACTGGGAGTCGCCCACATAATCCAGCCCTCTTCCATCGACGTTCGATAATCGGAATATAGGGCATAATCGATTTCTTGCATATGTCGAGGCGAGTTCAACGGCGGTCTCTATAGACTCAACGAAGACTGGTGTTTTTCGACAGCCAGGGGATATTAGGATTTTGGAGACTTGTTTGATGGTTTCTTGCAAGACGTTGGCAGGGGTCATGTCGATCTAGAAGGCGTTACTTGGAAAGTAGCATATGCAAATGTATGCATACCTTGGTGATACAGACAACGACGGGGACATTGAGCGCCAGCGCAATGGCCAGGTGCTCTTTCGACATGCCGATGAGGCCGGCGTTGCCTCCGACCATTAGTACGACGCAGGAAGGCGCCCCGGAGGTCAAGCCGTATAATGTGGTCTTGAGATAGCGTTCGTGTCCGGCGAGATCTGCAAGCGTATGTCGGCAGTGTTGGCAGGTGAGATGGGTCTAACGGCATACCAATGAAGGACACGATCTTAGCGGACCGCTTGGAGATCTCATCCCAGCCAAGCTTCTCGCGGTGCACCGCCTTCGGGTCGGTAGATTGGGGCAGTATGGGCTGTCCATCTGGTCCGAATCCGAGGATCTGCGCTTGGTCAGAACGAGCGAACTAAGGCATATGCATGACCATGGCGCACCTCCATGCCCACTGATGATGTTCTCCCCGTCTCAATCTCGTGCTTGTGGCGGAAGAGGCCTACGCGGGCACTACCACGGCCATCGTCAAGCACGCCTGACATGGAATGAGATCATGCTTGGAGGGACAGAGAAGACTGTTCGCCGACCGTACCACGCGTCAGAACGCCCAGTGTTGTCGACTTGCCACTGTCGACGTTGCCCACAACCGCGCAGCGCACTTCAGGTGTCAAAGAGACGCTCGGAGGAGGTAATCGCAGGAGCAGCGTCGCCCGAGGGTGTCCCGTCTTCACCTCGAAGAGCACACAGACCTGGAGTTGGCGTAGGGTTTAGGCGCCCGTCGAATGAGTACCCCACAGACGTACCTTGCCCCCGATCTCCTCGACTGCTACCCTGATCCCCTCGACAAGTAAGTCGACTTCCTCCACCGTCCGCTCCTTCCCCTCCCAACCCTCGTCCGCGTCCGTTAGCTTCCCCGCGAAGAGCTTCGTGTGTGGCGCGCTAGCGCCTATCCGGAAGACGTATTCGCCATGATGTTGGGTAATGAGGGAGGCAAGGGTATCACGAGCCGCGTCATGTTCTTTCTGCGTGC
This sequence comes from Pleurotus ostreatus/Saccharomyces cerevisiae fusant, assembly GCA_024196135.1. NCBI lineage: Eukaryota > Fungi > Pleurotus ostreatus/Saccharomyces cerevisiae fusant. Next base: position 18,372 of record JAMQCK010000136.1, on the reverse strand, counting down.
CTGCCAGGAGTTGGGCCTGTGGGGGAACAAGTCAGCTTTCATCCCCGCGCGACATCGACGACGCACCATGATCTGCTCCTCAACCTCCGTCATGCTCGTCTCCGTATCGTTCTCATCTTGAGGGGCAGCAGTCCTCGTAGCAGGCTCGCCTTCTGTCTCCCCGTGTGTCTCCTTCTTGGGTTGCGGGTGCTTGTTCTCCTTCTCTTTGAGCTGGCGTGCACCTTGCAGACGCTGCTTCGCCATCTCGCGGCTGTGGATATCCTCAATCTCGGTCTGGAATGTGCGCAGTGAAGTCATTTTGTCTTCAAGTAGAGGGGAGGGCTATTTAGCAAGGTCTTTCGAGTCAATATGACGAGGGGGATAGCAAAGGTGACTGACGTCGAGCAAGAGTGGGAGTACAATTGTTTCCTGTTTCGGAAAAGTGACTTGTTCCTTCTTGGCAGACGCACTCATGGTCCCCGTACGACCGGTCGGCCACCCCCGACGAACCAGTGTCTGCTCATTTCATACTTGACGAGCGTGGATCTCTCGACAGACCCCGGAAGTATACTCGGTATACGCGTGGTCGAAAACGTGGTGAAGACCAGTGCATCCGCGGTAAGCGAAAGCATGTCCCTGAACTCTGACGGAGGCCAGCAAGTGGACTTGTTCTCGACGCTGTGCTTCTCCGTCTCCGTGTACAGTGGTTGCGCTGCTCTGCTGTGTCATCTGGAGTCATCGCTGATTGAGGCTGTTTTGGCCATGCAACAAGCGATTAACCCGCCTCATGGATGTCTGTTGTCCGCCTCCGTGGTACCATACCCAAGCCACTTACAACCAGGTATGGACTCACTTATGACTCAGAGCTATAGTGTCTTTGGCCTAAGAGGGCAGGTCGCATCGGCGCATCTGTGCGGGCGTGGTGTTCGCAGTACTACCTCCGACTCCCGAGGCCACTCAGGTGGCCCCGATGCGCACAGCATATCTGCTTCCATCGCTTGGCTACAAAAACGAAGTCCAGACCCATCAGGTAGTGTTCCTTGTCCTGCTCCCAGATCAGGTTGGGGCGCATACGGCCCACACGCCAGATGCTGCCGTTATAGGTACGCCTTCATCTTGACTTTTTGGGTTGATGAGTTATGCTAACAGTGCTGTGCTATGTATTCGCTTTATCAACTTCCCCCGAATCCATGCGCTCCGGCCACCACTCGACGCGCGCGAATGTCGGAATTGTCGCTCGTCCGCCGCGCACCCTCTGAATCGCCTTTCGCAGTAGCCGCGCACGAATACTGGAGTTCTGTGCGCCACCCGAACTGCGCACCGTACTTTACGGTCACCGACTCCTTCTTGACTTCCTTTTGTCGGTGGCCACTGCGCCCGGCGCACGCGGCCACGACGATGGGTCGGGAGGCGCGGTGGCCCGATACGCGACATACTAGGACATGCTTCTATGAATTGCGAATTGAGGCTTGCGACGAATGACATTACGAAGGCCATCGGCCTTAGGGCGCACTCAATCTTTGATGCCTCATTGCAGTCTATAATCTTCTCGACTAGATTGATTAGACAGTCGGAGGCCGTACCTATAAAGGTTCGACCCGACCCCGGATCGTCGCTCAGGGCCTCCCCTAACCACACTTCAGCGCACCAGCAGCACCCGCCGTGATCACCTCCGCCCCTTCGCTCGCCCTGATCACCATGGCCTCGTACACTCCCCCCACATACGCGTCTAGCTCGCGCTCGGACTCCGCCCCTCAGACTCCCACGTTCCCTGACCCCGTCTATAGCGCGCCCGCGCTGCGCTCGGGGATGAGCTTGAGCTCGCTGGCCCCCTTGGACACGACGCCGTTACCTCCTTATACCCTCTCTCGTCCACCTTCGTACCGCCGACCCTCTTGTAACTCGCCCGTCTGTGTCAACATCGCTCCCAGGACCCCTGGTGAGTACGCGCGCGTACATCCCCCTTGTCATCGAACTCAGACCCTGGTAGGCGCAGATTCATGCGGCAGCCCCACATGCCGATGCGCCCTTGACCGCCCCGATCTAGAGAGCCAAGTGCTTGACCGCAAACACTGGCCTCGCGAAGAGCGGGCGCGCAAGAGCAAGCTGCGCAAGGCCGGAGAGATCGCGTGCTGCGTCGTGCTCATCGCTGGCCTCGTTGGCATTCCCTTGGCAGTCAATCGCCTGACCATGCACCCGTGAGCACGAACAGCTCGCCTTGTCCGCATGCGCAGAAGGCTTATATGACTTCCTATGTAGGGACGATGCCTGAACAACAGCTCAAAACGCTGTATGCTCGGCCCTCGGACGCTGTACCGAGGGTGTACAGCTGTATACCCATGGCTGTATATGATACCTGAGCTGTGCCCTCGCCCGGCGCAGCTGCTATGTCTGGAACCTACGCAACGGTTTGTGGCCTACCCATCGGCCAGACTTCTCGATGGAGACTAGCTCTGTCGGTGCGCGGGAATGTATTACTACCTACTATGCATGTCTTACGCCATGGTCTCTGACTGAACGCTGAGAAATGGATGATCTCCGTGTCGCTCGCTTCACATGTACATATGTACTATACTTACCACGTACCTACATACCCCAATGCTCACGTTTTCGAAGTGGAAAATTACTTCTTCACACACATAAATAGCTTGCTGGCTTCGAGGTGTAGTAAACTTGGACTAAGGCTGTAAACAATCGGGAATCGAAGACGAAAAGAAATCCAACAATGGGATACACGTGACACGGCATCTGCCGAACCGAGGCTCCCGCGGGCCGCCGAGCGACCTGACACAAACCTCTCAAGGGACGCCCATAACCTGCCCATAACGCTCTCCAGCGCGAGGCGCTGCTACCTCCGCCGCGGCGGTACGCCGCCTATTCTCCTTGCTGACTATACTGGGTGGCCTCTGGTTTTGTGCTGGCGCTCTCGCAGGCTCCCCGTCTTACCCTGGCGCCCGACCCTTCCAGCCCTTCGAGTTGCTTGGCCGCAATCTAGGGAACGCCCTCATCTCAGCTCCGCCGACGAGCTTCTGCTTCTGCAAATGCGCTGCTACTTCCTTCGGGTGTCGCGAGGCGATGTTTGTCAGTGGGCTTCCTTGGGCTTTGACAGCGCCTCAACTTGTTGATCGGCACACTGCTGTATATCCTCCCTGAAGGCGGCGAACCGCCCTGCTCTGGTCTGCACCGAATCCCAGTGATTGCTCCGAGCCTGCCTATCCTTGTTACAGTGCCTCGACGAACGCACGCGACTGGTAGAACGTGTTGCATGCGCCTGGGGCACGCTACGTTGTCCGTACGATCGACACTGATATCTGTAGCGGCGGCGTCGGACTGCTCAGCCTCGTCTCGCCAGTACATCACCGCCCTTTACGGTCAGCACTCAACCACCGCTTCCCCATCAGGAATCTTCGCACCTACCAGGCTATGGTCATGACCGAGCAGAAAGAAGTCCGCAAATGGCTTCGACATGCTGCTTTCCGACAAATGCAGAACTGGATGACTCTGCTTGACTGGACCAACGAGCCTAGTTTCGCAAACCTGTGGCCGCCGCAGCTCTCCGGATTGGCTCGCATGAGCTGCTTCTGCGTTTGTCACTGTCAACAAGCTGGCGTCGGCTACTAATTGACAATACGAAAGGGGCCGAGTATGTTTACTGTTCCTGCAGGACAGCCCGCTGCTTCTCCGGCCCGGTCGCATTGCGGAGGGTCTCTCGATGCTTTCTTCCGAGGGTCGACGATCGATATTTCATGCCACTTGGGCTGCCTATCAGACGTCGCTTAGCTTTGCAAATGAATGGCAGGCTCAGGGACTACCCCCCGGACTTGGCCGACTAGGCGCCCGGTGCTTGCTGAACAAGAAGGACGACACTCTGGCCACGTCGGACATGGACAGTGGGCGAACGTCGGGCATGAACGCTGAGTTTGGAGGCCTCGGACCCTTGTGGTCAGGTGCGATTAGTGTGGCTTAGCTCTCAGCGGCTAGCGCAACATACTACACACCAAAGGCCATGGCAACCCGTCCAGTGCATCGATGGCTACACAAGCCCCGTCGAGGCGCCGCGTACGTCGGTTGGCTGCCACCTACCTTTTCGCTCGTCCGACGCTATCGATCCCTCTGCTTCGGTACAGGTACTCAACAACAAAAATCATCCGAGCTGACCGGCATACTACTCGCTTAAGTACCTCGCTGGCACCTCTTCCACGATCCTCTTCAGCTCTCTGGCGAATCCGTGACCTATCACGTCTTCGTCACTATTGATAGTGCTATCGTGTCGGCCCGCTGCTCCGCTTCTTGCTACTCACCGTCATCATCTGAGAGGACACTGCGAACAGATAGACATCCCATCTACTACTTCAAGACAGTAGGCTTCTCCTACCACCAAACATGGCCTCTATCGGTATCGTCGCTGCGGGTACGCGCTTCACTTCTCCTGCATCTCCCGGTGACCCACTACAACTTTACCCTTCAATCGTTTCGTTCTCCTCCTCCGACTTCGCCGCTACACGCTTTCCCTCGCGATGCGCTTACCTCACTTACAGGTGCAATGGGCGCCGCCATCGGGCGGCGACTCGTTCGATCCGGCTGCACCGTCTTCACTGACATCACTGGTCGCTCGCCCGCCTCCTATCAGCGCGCAAAGGATGCTGGAATGCAGGACCTACCTCTGAGCGAATTCTCCAAGAAGTGTGCCTGGGTCCTCAGTATCCTCCCACCTCGCGACGCGCTGTCGTTCGCGCAGCGTTTTCGAGCGACACTCGATAAGGACCTCGCTAACACCGACAAAAGTAATGTCACTGGCGTTGGAAGCAACCTCGTATTCGTGGACTGCAACGCCGTGAACCCAACGACCGTACAGAAAATCCGAGACGTCTTCGCTGGCACTGGCGTGAGGTTTTTGGATGCAGGGATCATTGGGGGACCGCCGAAGGATAGTGGGTACACGCCGACGATCTATGCATCGGCGGCGCCCGGCGATATAGACGTACTGCAGAGGTTTGTTGGGTTAAATGAGCATGGGATGAAGATCGTGCCTTTGACGGGGGAGGGGGCGGATGTGGGTGCGGCGAGTGCGTTGAAGATGTCGTATGCGGTGAGTACTGGGTAGTGGTCTCTTGGGAGGGGACTGACATCTTGAGTAGGGTATGACGAAGGGTGTGACTGGATTATTGACTGCAATGGTCCTGGGTACGCCCATCATCTGTGGCCGGTGCGAAGAAGCTGATAGTATTGTGCAGCTGCTCACCGGTCTTCGCCCGCCACTGCGGACGCGCTACTGCACGAACTCAATAATTCGGCTCCTGTGTTGCTCTCGCGCATCACAGCTTCCGTACCGGGCATGCTTCCCAAAGCCTACCGATGGGTGGATGAGATGTATGAGATCAGCGACTTCGTTGGCGAGGGCGAAGGTGACATACATCGAGGAATTGGGAAGCTCTACGAGAGGGTACAACGCTCGCTCGAGTCGAATAGGCAGGGAGGAGATGTGGAGGTGCTAAATGACTTTGTATCGAAGGCTAGGGAGCTAATGAAGGATGAGTGATGCGTGGCTTTCACGCCAAGGTTGGATGGCGGGCGCCGTCCTGCCGCACTGCATCATGATTGGTGTGATTCTGTCGATCCGACCGCTTGCCTTACCACTCTCGCTCCTGAACAGATCTGAAGCGTAAGTACAGGGTAAAGGTGCAAGGTTCACCTGGTAATGTCGAGGAACGGCCCTCGAGCCTTTGCGTTTGCCAGATTCTCGGCAAATGCCGACATGTCTTCCGACGACCTCGAATACTTACGCGGTGCTTGAAGTTCTTTTTTGGATGCGCGGGTACATATACTCTTTCTACGTTCTTCTGAAGTTCATAGTTGATTCACAGAGGCTAGAAGCTATATGCGATACTGTCCTTGAATTGAACCACCGACCTTGGGCATCAGATTCCCGTCGAATCCGAAATCGAACCTTCCCTTCTCCTTTCCGTCGACGGTTAGGACTAAGAAAGGGCTCGTTCTTCTCTTCTTCTTCGCTACGCGGGCCTCGTTTCTTTTTCTCCGGAGCCCCCATTATACCCTTCACCCTTCTCGAAAGACATGGCGACACCCGCACCCACCGACTCCGCACATGCTCCTGCCCCCGCAATCGCTACTCCGGAGACCACAGACCAGCCCGACGCCCAGCCTACGACACCGCAAAGAGGACTGCCCGCGCTCGACACGAAGGACGCCCCAGTTCCGAGGGTCGGCACGCCGTTGACGCTCAGCCCGAATTCGCGCGCTAAGAAGGTCGCAGAGAATCGAGACGGCGAATGGGGAGCGAACTTCTGGGTGACGCTCATAGACCCGCAGGTGCGTGCTATATATCCTCCCCCTGCACCACATCGCTTACCTCCGATTCAGACGGATACACCATTTTTTGCCTGCCCGGCCACCGGGGAAGTGAGTTGGGATGCGCCGGTCGGGAACTTTGTGTGCGTGATACGTCTATTCGCGTCGATGATCGCTCACTGACCTTCTTCCAGCCTTCCCCCGAGTTCTGAGGGCGAATGGTGGGAGCTCACAGACGATACACGGGGAGGGATACCCTACTACTACCAGACCAAGACGGGCGAAACGGTGTGGGAGCGCCCAAACGCGTTCGTCATTCCACTGGGAATCATCCAGGTGCGTGCGCAGTCCTCCATTCACGAGCAGCGCTCTAAGGCAGCGCGCAGAACACCGCCCTAGGTCGTAGGCTGTCCAAGACGGCCGGCAGTCGCATGTCGATGATGGCATACAATGGACCTCCCATCACATCTGCGAAGGACGCGGGGAAAGCGGGCTACCGGCGTACAAAATCCTACAACAAGGACCTCGACACCCATTTCGACCGATCTGTGCGCAAGTCGCAGTCCACCCGCACCGTGCTCGGCAACAAGTCCAGCTCGCTAAGCCCCGCATCCGCCCACATCCAAAGGCGAGCATTATCCAACGAGACGCGTCTCCTTGCTCACCACGGACATCACCACCACAGCCGCATGGGGGGATCCCACTTACCACCCATCCCGGCATCGCCAGCGTCCTCTGAGAAGTCGCGTCCGCCGTCGTCCGCCTCCCGTAAATCCATGTCTTCCTTACCACATGGGGAATCTTCTCTGCGCAAGAAGGGCAGTCCTGGCCGACCGCACACTGGCAACGATGGGAACATCTCGGACAGCCCATCCCCCTCTCGGAAGCACGTCTCGTACATGAAGCCCATGACGCCGCAAAGCCTCAACGCCGCTGTTGAGAAGTTGCAAGGCTCGCACTCGGACAGTGGGCACGGAAGCTCCTACAAGACTCCATTGTCCGTAAAGTCATCAAGTAGCCACGGAAGCAGCCAACGACCGAGCACCCCGTCCCTCTCCTCCAGCCATTCCACCCCGCCACGCAGCACCGCAACACCCATCCCTCGCACTCCCGATCGCCCCTCAACACCGGCGCCAAAGGTGAATGGGAAAGCCATCAGCGGGCCAATCATGAACGACGGTACGCTATCATCTCTGCTCGTGATCTTCGGCTGACGGCCGTCGTCTCCAGCGGCAACCTTGGACATGAGCCCTGTGAAGAAGCGGACACAGCAGCAGCCCATCCCTGTACAATCCTCCGTCGTCGCGCCGTCGGTGGCGCCCTCAACGAACGCGTCGCTGCGCACGAGCGCGATCCCCGTGCTCCCCCACGATCTGGCGATGGACATACAGCAGTTCTCGCAGTCGGACTACGCGAAGAAGTACTTCTCAACGCATCGGCGTGGGTTCCTCTTCAGGCGCACCATCCCCGTAACGCAGTTGATGGCGTGGCAGAAAGTGCGTGGCGGTACACTTAGCTGTAGCGCGATGCTAATGAAGGAACAGCAACCTCTGACTTCGCCATTACAAACGCTGGATCGGAGTCTCCACAAGCAGGCCGTACGAACGTTCAAGGTCGTGCAGTACATCATGGGTGATCGCGAAAGGGATCGGCATATTGGAGGGCGTACGGAAGGGTTCTCGCAGCAGAAGAACGCATCGTCAACATCGCTAGGGTCTACGCAGACATCGAGCGTGTTGGAAGAGGAGCGGTGGCTGCTGGGCGAGGGAGTATCTCATCCCGAGCTTCGGGACGAGATTTACTGTCAGGTCATCAAGCAATTGACAGGGAACCCTAATCCGTGCGTGCACAACCCTTTCCACAGAGCTGCCACTGATGTGTGATGCAGAGAGAGCGCCTTCCGCGGCTGGCAACTCATCTGCGTTCTGCTCATCACCTTTCCTCCGTCCAAGAACTTCGAGTCATACCTACGCTCCTTCATCCAGCAGCACACGGCCAAGCAGGAAGGTCGAATCGATGTAATGGCCAAGTACTGCTTGCGAAGGCTAGCAGTCATCTCCAAGAAGGGTCCTCGTGGCAAAGCGCCCACTGTCACGGAGATCGAGACTGCATCTGTGAGTTACATTCTTATTTTGGGTCGCTCTATCTGACCGTGGCTCAGGACGCTGCCTTCAACCCCTCCACTTTTGGCGAGTCCCTCGACGCCATCTACCGCTTGCAAGAGCGAAACTATCCGCAAGCCAAGGTCCCCATCATACTCCCCTTCCTCGCCGACGGCATACTTGCTCTCGGGGGCACCAAACACGAGGGCATCTTTCGCGTCCCCGGCGATGGCGACATCGTCTCCGAGCTCAAGTTGCGCATTGACCGCGGGTTCTACACCCTCGACGGCATCGACGATCCGCACGTGCTCGCGTCGCTCATGAAGCTCTGGCTGCGCGAGCTGTGCGACCCGCTCGTACCGGAGGAGATGTACAACGAGTGCATCACAAGCGCGAAGGACCCGGAGGCGTGCGTTCGCATCGTCGAGCGACTGCCGACGATTAACCGGCGCGTTGTGCTGTTCGTGATCAGCTTCTTGCAGCTCTTCTTGGACGAGAGGACGCAGGCAATTACGAAGATGACGAGCGCGAACCTGGCGCTAGTGATGGCTCCGAACTTGCTGAGATGCAATTCGGAAAGTATGACGGTCGTGTTCACGAATGCTCAGTGAGTAGTCTCGACGACGTAAAGGTCAACATGGGGGCTAATGCTTGGCAGGTTTGAGCAGATCTTCGTGCACAACCTACTGCTACACCTCAAATGCAACGACATCGACCCCGACTACGCACCCCAGCATGGGCTCGGCGCCGTTCCAGCCACCTCACCTCCTCGATCATCCAAATCGCGCACTCGGCGCAACCCGCACTAAGATAGCAACTCCTTCCGTTTGCCTCCACACATCCGCCCATCGACTTATCCTCCGCTGGCTTCAACTGCGGACACTGCAACTGCGATCTCCCCACACCAGCTCACCCCTATCTATTGTATCCTGCTCCAATATATTTGTCCATCGGACCATTCACTCTTTGTCCAGCGGACCATCCATTCTTTCCAAAGTAACATACCCCCTCATTATAATCCACTATACCTCCCCATGTCTATACCTCGCATTCTCCGTCCCACTTGCACGCACTTCTCCTTCTGTTCATCATTTTCTGCTTCGGGGGTGTTCATCCATCAATTTCCTTCAGGCTTGTTCATCGCACCCGGTTTCGTCTCTACCTACCTCTTGATTAATTCCACCATCACACACCACGGTCTTTGGGAGTGCGGAGATTCTTTTCGATATCGCTTGTTGTATTCGGATTTCGCGTGCGATTCGTACCGTGGTCGTTCGTAGTTACTTACCGTTCGTGTCGTCCTTGACCTTCTCGTCTGCACACCCTGCTTCCTTTGTCCACTACATCGTGCCCTCACCCCCTGCAGTGCTTACTTCGTCATGGCTTGCGGACTTCCTTGTATCCTGTAGCATTTTAATAACCTCAACAAATCGACACATTCACCGAACAATGGAGGGTCGCGAACGTGGGACGTTGAGGACGCCAAACAGAGGGTGCGTGCCTTATCTTTCTTTCAGTGAGCTTACTACATCACTATACATAACATTTGTACACGATGACCGTACGCATACCTACAGCTCTTCGACTTATTGACACTGACAGCAGTATTGCAGACAAGCCACCTCTCACTTGGTGACCTTCGCTTGCTCGTGAAGCTGCTTCGACAGGCTCTCCAGCGTCACCGGTTCACCCGCGGCTGCAGGAGCCTCGACAATGTTGGCAGCCTGGCGGTACTTGTCCGCTGTAACAGTTCGTAAAAACACGCTCGCTGCCGGCAACAATCTTGGGCTCACCAGCCGCGGCAAGAGCGTTCCACTGGGCCACCAGTTTGGTCACGTCGATTCCAGCGATAGCTCTGTTCGCCTCGCGCGGGTTGCTGGCGGCGAGCTCCTTGAGCGTGGTGAGCGCGCCGGCGACCGACTGCAGGGTCTTCACCATGTCCTTGATGGCGTCGATGGCGGGCAGGCATGCGGAGTGGAAGTCGTTTATAGCCGTCTGTATGGCGTGATCAAGGTCAGAACTCATACTGAAGGAAGCGCGGTCACTTATACTCACATCAACTGCCATGAGCTCGGCGGCGATGCGGGTTGCGCCTACGCGGAGAGGATTGCCGGCGTTGATCTCGCTCTCGTCGCTCGAGATCAGCTTGTTGACCGCGTCGATGCGGTCGGCCATCGCAGCGGCCTTGCTGCCGTAGATGCCAGCGACAATAGAGGCCGCGATCATGCCGAAGAAGGGGACCCAGGCGTAGGTGAGGGTAGTGCACGCGACGATCTTGTCTGCGCCAAGGGTCAGCCTATGGATTCGTGTGTGCAGAAGTAGCAGCGCATCCTCACCGTGCTCGTACGCCTTCTCGTCAGCCTTCATCCCTGCGCGATACTTCTCGAGCTGCGCCTGCAGGTCGTCGAAGTGTTCAATCGTGTCGCTGAGCTCGCCGGTGAGGGCGTCCTGGGGTCCTTTCATATCGGTATGGTCATTCTTCATCTGCACACCGAATGTGACCAGAGCGTTGATAGCGGACTCCGCCTGCGCAACGATGACATTGATAGCCTGAACTTGCGTGTCGACGAGGCCGTTAATGGCTTCCAGGGCGCCACTGCTCGTCTCCGTGGAGGACAGTGCATCGATGGATTGGACGATGTTCGCTATATACGGAGGATCAGTGTGTTGTGCGGAGGGCTTAAGCCTGCTACTCACCGTAGTATGAGTCTTGCACGTCACCACCAGCGTTTTGCGCGTAGTCGTAGACCGCACTGGCCAGAGCAACGATGCTGGGGTAGGTAGTCTGCTTGAACTCCGCGCAGTCTTTCTGAGCCTGAGAAATGTCAGTCGTGGCGATCAGAAGTGAAGAAGATGTTGCTCACAGTGGCATAAGCCTGAAGCAGTCGCTTGGTTTGGTCTGCATATTTGTCCGCCACGTCGTCGGAAATCTGTACCCGAGTCTGATACTGCTCCTCGGTGACGGGCAGGAGTACGCCGGTCCAGGAGTACTTGAGTAGGTCGTAGATGCCTTCCTGCTGGAGGATGTAGTTATTGTCCTTGTTGATGAGACCCTGGGGCGATAGGTCGACGGTGGTGGCGGCGGGCATTTTGTGACTGGGGAGTGAAGTTGCTGAGCAGCTGGGGACTTCGATGCCGCTACTCACCTCTTTTATACCCGTTATACGAGGAGAGCGCAAACGACTGGGCTGAACCTTGTGTAATCCGGTACAACCAGGTGACACGCCCCAAGGCCATTCGCGATGGTCAGCACCTTCGTCGTGGTGTAAGATGACTTCGAGGTGGAACGTCCTCTTCATACTGTCGAGTCTTCCTGATACTAGCGAGCGCGCTCGACGGTCAAGGTGCGGCTCCCAGTATAGCTGTATTGCTCTGAATCAAAGGTGCTCCTGCACCCACTTGTTGAGGAAACCGAAGGTGATGTACTAGTAGATGGAGAGATTCGAGGGACTTGCTTCTAGCAGCCAGTCCCCTATGAGTTGAGTTCTTGTTTACAAGTGAAGTTGCATAGAAAGGGATTATTAAGGGGTCTGCAAGGGGTCTGTGCTCGATATACAGCATCGCGTGAGGAAGCAGATGACCGAAGTGCGCCAGGCCACGAAGGTCAGAGTTCGACACCGCTAAGAACCGCTATACGGCAGGCGCACATAGAGAGTGCACTACCGGTACCTTGAGAAGTTCCACGATGTGCTGGCAAGCCATTTCCAGTCGAGAAGTCCACGCCACCCTCGCAAAGCGAGACCATGACTGCATCGCCCGTCCGCGTTCTGATAACGCGGCGACCGACGACTGTCATCTCGTGCACCATGGAAGTCAGGTGGTGGCGAGTTTCCGGAGTATGAATCGGTAATATGAAGCGCATTAAGATAGATCCTCGAGGGATTGATACAAGCCGACGATGCACAAGAAGAAGACAGTGTTTTGAGAATGTTGAACGCGATGGTGCCGACCACAAAGGTAGCGAGTTATTGCGTCAGACAGCTACAATGAAAGAGCACTCAGAAAGATAGATGTTTGAGAGGACGACGAGGACATGAGAGCTCGGGACAAGATGCGTGGCGTGACCGTCCTGAAAAGGCAGTCCTTGTTCACCAACAGGGGCAGCATCACATCCTTGTCACGCCGCAATCCTCGTAAGGGCCTTGAATTCGAGAAAAGATAGCATTTCCAAGTGCCCAGATAATTGACCTTCCTCATTTTTACCCAAAATTATTGCAAGCTCACTGAGACGGCCCTGGAAACCAAGCAGAACCTGGTGGCGGACTTTATTTGAAGCATCCAGGATATCGATAGAGATCACTGTTTGCGGCCCGCGAAGGAGCAGGACGAGCTCAAGAAGTAGTATACGTCTTTCTCCCTCCATTACCTACGCAGAGACAATCCATAAAGACTAGTAGCCTGGACACCGTCCAGTCAAGTGACAGACTCGGAAGCTTTATCACGGCCGGAGAGGAGCGACCGGATCTTCAGGACCGTCCTGTCGTTCACCGTATAGACCTCGCAGGTCGACGAATGAGAGAGAGAAAGCATTGTCATTCATACGATATGCGAGCCTGACAACAATTACATTTTTGAAGAACATCAGTTGGCCCGCGCGGCCTGCCCGTGCAGTTGCTTCGACAGATCCTCCAGCGTCGTCTGCTGAGGAGGCTCCGTGACGAACGCGGCATGCCTGTACTTATCGGCTACAGGACCATCAGCCCACGCTCATCGATGGGTGGTCCCGGACCATGCAGACTCACCGGCAACCTTGAGCGCATTCCAATTGTCCACCATCTGGTTCTGGTCGATCTTCGCCACAGCCGCTTCCGCCGCGCTGGGGTCCTTGCTCGCCAGATCCTTGAGCGTCCCGAGGGAGTCCGCAATCTTCATCCAAATGGTGGTCATTTCTTCGATGCTGCCCGCAGCGGGGATGGTCAGAGAGTGAAGGTTGCGCAGGTCCGCCTGACAGTGATAGCAAGGTCAGATGCAGAGTCATGCGTACAGATGAGGGGAAGCGATACGTACGTCGACGGCTGTAAGGTCGGCGATGATGCGGGTCGCGTCTGCGCGGTTCGGGTCGTTCACCTCGTCCTCCGTGCTAGCGATGAGCTTCTTGAGCTCGTCGATGCGCTCGGCCATCTTCTTCGCCGCCTTGCCGTAGACGGCTGCCACAACAGTAGCAGCGATGGTGCCGACGCCGGGAATCCAGGCATAGGTGAGCGTGGTCGCGGCCACGATCTTGTCTGGACGGGGAGCTAAGCCACTCACCGCGAGGTGATGATAGCATGATTAACGTACCGTGCTCGAGCTCCGCCTGCTCGCCCGCGAGCTTCTCGCGGCAGCTGTCGAGCTTCTTCTGCAGCTCGTCGGCGTCTCCGACCATATCCTTCAGCTTGCTGATGATGGCGTTCTCGCTCTGGCGCATGGCCAGCTCGTCCTTCTTCATCTGCCTCCCGAACTCTTGAAGCTTCTGCATGACCGCCTGCGCTTTGCCGACGTTCTGGGCGATGGACTGCGTCTGCATGTCGACGAGGGAGGCGATAGTCTCGATGAGGCTGTTCTTCTGCTCCTGCGATGTGGCGGTAGCGAGGGTCTTGATGGAGGAGACGATGTTCGCTGCATCCGGCCTCTGTGAGTGCCAGGCTAGTAGTGACGATGCAAAAAGACCTACCGTAGAACGAGTCCTGCGTCTTACCACCAGCGTTCTGAGCATAGTCATACACGTCGCTGGCGAGCCCGACGATGCTGGGGTATGTCATCTGCTTGAACGTCGTGCAGTGACCTTTGGCCTAGAGGATCGTCAGCTGAACCGCTGGAGTAAATGGGTGAAGGCACTCGCCCTCGCATATGACTCCAGGAGCGGCTTGAGGAGGCCGGCCACCTGGCTCTTGACCTCGTCCGAGGCCGGCACGCGTGCCCAGTACTCGGCCTCGGAAGTGGGAAGCAGCACGCCAGTCCAGGCGTACTTGAGCAAGTTGTAGACGCTGTCCTGCTGGAGGACGTAGTTGTTGGCGTCGTTAAGGAGACCCATCGGCGTCAGGTCAATCGTCGTGCTCGCAGACGTAGGACCCGTAGGACCTTCTGGCATCACATTGTAGCCAAGCCAGCCGGGCTTCATGCCTATAGCCATAGTGAAGAGATTGAGAAGGTTGTTTCTGGTGATGGAGGACTAGTCAGAGGTCGGTGTTGTATGATGCGACAATTCTCACTCCTTATATACAGGCATAGACTGGGAGCTATCGTGTCATCTGGGACCACCGTATGACCAGATAAAGTCCTGCGTAGGGCCGCGAAGTGGGGCGGCTTCGAGGCAGAAGCCCATGAAGCGTCTTCATGACCTGTCGGGTGCGAACCTTCGATCAGCCCAGCGGCTACGATGCGGCTCTTGCTCTACAATATCAAAGAAAAATGTCAGTAGTATGTAAAGAGAAACATCGCAAGGTCAAGCCACCTGATCAGCATCTGCAGTGATGGTTTTCCTGACAATCTGCGCGCGGGGCTGGGCGTAATCGGAGCGCCTTCAAGCCCAATTGTGGAAAGCCGTACTATTCGAGAGTATGGATATAGGATCGGCTTAAGGAGCGTGATGATCCTGTGGCGACAGCTGAGCATCGCTAGAATGATCCAGGTGCTACTGGGGCGTCGACCTGAAAGGTGCCGGTGGCCGGTGACCCCCGCCCGAAGTTGGGTGTCGAGCAAGCCCCGTTTACCGGCCGCGCGAGAACATAACAGTGGAATGAAGACATGAATTCATTGGTGAGTGAAAGTCAAGATATTCGAGGTTGTTCCCCTATGCGCTATCCGTTCGTGAGTGGCGGAGGCAGCAGGCGTAACGGTATATTGGGTTATATCTCCATGGCGATGTGGTCACGAAGTCACGCGAATATCACGCGACGTCCTTTGATTCCGACCATCATGCCAACACGACGCTGCCATCGACGCGTCCCGTGCAGTCGGTCGAGTTCTCAATCAGGGCAAAATGTTAAGACACAAGGCTGAAGCTTTGATGCTGAATATAATCTTGCTTTCCCCAGTAAAGGCGCGTAATCAGTAGTGCTATCCTGAATGTCAACCACCCCTATGTCGGGGATCAAGCGCAGGGTAGACGATGCTCCCGAAAGCTTCAGAGACTAACGTCAGGAGCCATGCATATAAGAATCCGCGTCGAGCGAGGCTGTCTCTTGCTTCCTACCTCTTCTTTTTCCCCTACCACGGTGAGCTCCATCATCCGACCAGACGTCGTCTCGCTCTGACTGGCTTCACAGAAACATGCCATCCTCCATGTCAGACCCCATGCTCACCATCGCCGCTGAGGAAGGCGGTCTCCTGTACTACGATATGATTGCGGACTGCGACAACCCACCGCCGCGTCGCTCGCCTTTACAGTTCGTCAAGATGGATCGCCGCGCGGCCGTCATACAGCGCATCTTCTCTATGGCATACTCGGAGGAGGGCGAGATGGCATATGCTCACGGCCGTGACCTCTATCGGGATGCGGTCTTCGACGGCGTGGACAGGTCCAAGACGCTCAGCCGCCTTTCGGACAAGTGCCAGCTGGTGAGTAACACTTCCACCCACTAGAACCGTTTACTGATGCGAGATTTAGGCCCTCGTTGACGCTCTCACGTCGCGGGATCTCGTGTGCGAAGAGGTATGCACACACGAGCCTCATCCATGCACCGACAAGAACCGCCCTGCGTCGCTGTACGAGATGATCGTGGCAGTCAACCTTGAGCGCGGCGGCGAGACCGTCCTAGCCTCCTGGATTACCGCCAACATCGTGCCGGCCTTGGAGGCAGCAGCGGTCGTTGCGGCCTGCCGGTGCGTGTATCTTGCACTCTTGCTTCGCCCTCTCTGACACTTCGCCGTCTTCAGAGAAGTCATGGTGAGCGTCTTGGACGACGGGCTTCTACTCCCGAACGAAGAAGAGTCCGAAGACGTCTCGGACACCTCGAAGGCGTGCCGGCCTTCTCAGTCCGCGCCGACTCTGCGAGAGCGTACCTTCATCCGTGAGTCAAGGTCGTCGGTCTTCTCAATCACCACTGACGCACTATTTCCAGCACGCACGAGCGACAACGACCACAAGAAGAGGTCATCGCGCACGCGTCCTACATGCCCGCTTCCTGCTAGGGCGCAAAACGTCAACACGCGTTCTATCGACTCTGTCGTACCAGTTCCAGTCGCCGTCCACTCCATCGTGAGTATATGCTGCCTTCTCTGTGACGCTGCTAACCACTGTGGCAGGTCGAGGCGTCGTCATCGTCGTCGGGACAATCTCCTGCTGTCAGTGTCGAAGTTACAGTCGCGCCATTGCCTACACCTGTGTCGCTCGAGCCGCGTACCAACCCCATCTTGTTCTTCCTGGCTAGTATTTTGGGCTTCCTTAGACTCCTTGTAGGATGGTAGACGTTTTCTCTTCTCATATCTTTGTCAATTTTACTCGCTTTGTTGTCTCTCATTGCTTGCGTCTCTTTTTGACGGCCTCGCTCTCGTGAGAGCCACGCCTTAGGTACGAGCTTGCAGCGGTAGAAAGTGCAGGCGAATGAAGCACACGAAGTTTGCATACAGTGTGTTCCTCATCATTGCCGTCCGCATCAGGGTCGCGCAGTAGGTAGTAAAGTGTAACTATGATCTATGCGTACGAAGGGGAGCGCTCTTGGGAATCGTTCATGAGATAGTAAGTGCACTGCGCGGTGATTATGAGTAGCGTGTTCAGAATCCAGGGAGCGAAGCAGAAAAGGGCGGAAACTATGGTATCAAATAAGGCCTAAAAAGCGAAGGAACCTCCTGTCGAGAATGTGTTCGATCGTATAGCAGTTCGTCGCGAGGACAGCGTGAATAGGCTCGACGTTTGGCCGATGGATATACCCAGCCTCACGAAGCCGCCAGACGTCCGTCAGGTGCTTGCGCGTGCGCTCTACAAGGGCGCCGTCAGGATTACAAGCAGAAGTGCGGAAGACAACGGACATACCGAGGGACTCGGACTGGAAATGGTCATAGAGTGGCCTCACGAGCTCTATGGCGACCGGGAAAACATGAGCATAAATGGCCTGTATCGCGTCCCGAATGACTCCGTGAGGATGCTCGAGAGACGCGCGGGCGACTGCCTGGAAGAAGGTACAGCGTATCCCGAGGGCGTCGGCGATATACTGGACAGTATCCGGCGACATCATCGCTGTCACCGCTTCCTGTGCTGGCGTTAGCAGAATGCGCATTGGCGAGTGCCGTGTACGCCAGACGTACCTTGGCTGCGTGCGAGCTCATCTCTTCATCGGCCCAGACATCAGTCAGCGAGGCCATGAGGACGTAGTGAACGAGGTTTTCTCCGACGCTTTCATCGATGCTGGCAGGGTAGATGCTATCGCTGGGATAGGCAAGGTCGAAGGCGATGCTCCCAGCAGGTAACGCTTGGAACGCGCGACAGACAGGGTCGTGAGACGCCGAAGGCTTGCCTACGAAAGGCTGAGCATACGCCAAGAAGCAAACTGATGCATACGGACCTGGCGTCTGTGCAGCTGCATCTACTCCTGGTGTCACGAGTTGTAGGTATTAGGTACAGCTCGACTCTAGCAGTCACTCGGTCACGTCACGCGCTCACGCTTTATATACCGAGTAGTCACACTATACACTCTTTAGTCCGTGCGTTGTCGCCTTCGGTCCGTGTCTGTGTTCGGCGTTGCCGCTGGGCGCGCCAGCCCCCCCGCCACCTGTCCGGCTGAGGGGGCCTCTGAGGCCCTTGCCCGGGGCTTTGTACCGGGTCTGCTGCTTGCCCTCTCCCCCTTGCTGCTGCCATCCGACCGCTGGGTCGTATTCGATCATCACCGCCGACGCTCCTGCTATCCGCAACCTCCCTGCCCGTCGGTCACTCCTTGCATCCACTTCTGATAGGTTATGAGCCCCGGATGCGCACTCTCTGTGCTCTGGCAGCCCTGCCTTGTTTTTTCACCTCCTCCAGCCAATCACGTCCCTTGTCCTGTCACGCATCACACCACCGTCACCC
>JAMQCK010000135.1:0-54202 GCA_024196135.1 Pleurotus ostreatus/Saccharomyces cerevisiae fusant | reverse complement strand
CCCCCCTACCCCAAAACACCCCCTTTCCTTTCCTTCTACCCCCCTTTCCTCTCCTTCTACCCCCCCCCCCCCCTCCTATCCTCCTACCCCCCTTTCCTTTCCTCCTACACCCCTTTGCTTTCTTTCTGCCCCGCTCCGTTTCCCTGAGAAGTCCGGGGGAAACGTTTGCTCACCTCACCCCCACAGGGCGTCACCCACGCGCTCCGCACGAACGAGTACCGCGACCGGAACGCGCAGTACTACTGGATGATTAAGGCGGCGGGCCTACGGGAAGTGAGGATCTGGGATTTTAGGTGAGTTTTTTTGGAGTGGTCAGTGGATGAGGCAGAGCGCTAGGGGGATTTCCAGGAGGTGAAGGATTTGGGACGAAGGCTGACTCGCCCTCTTCTAGCCGCCTTAACTTCATCTACACGCTCCTCTCGAAGCGCAAGTTGCATTGGTGAGTGGTTGGTTCCCCGTTTCGCCTCTCTTTCACTCTTCCTCCCTCACCTTTTCCCCTTTCCCCCGCTTCCCCTACCTCGCACCTCGTCTATCCGCCCCTTTTCTCCCCACCCGCACGCTCCCTCCTCCCCTCCTCCTATGCTCCATCTCTTTCACTTCCGTCCCTCCGCCCTCTCCGTCCCCCTTCGCATTATCAACTTTTCGAAAAATCTATACTGAGAGCCCGACGACTGACCTCCCCTTCCCTACTCGCCAAAATAACCACTTAATCTCCCCCCACTCGCATCGCTAAACCCTCCCTTCCTCAGGTTCGTCGACCAGGGCCTCGTCCGCGGCTGGGACGACCCGCGCTTCCCGACCGTGCGCGGGATTCGCAGGCGCGGGCTGACCGTGGAGGCGTTGAAGCAGTGAGTGTTTAGATTGTTTGGGTTCGGGTCGGGGGGTAGGGGTCGGTGTGGTGGGGAAAGGAGAGGAAGGGTCGGATTGGGCGGGTGGGGGTTTCACTTCGCGCTGCCTCGATAACGACCGTGGACGGCGACGGCGCGTAGGGCGGAGGTCCAGCGCGCCCTCTGCCGCAGTTTACGGGACGATGGCAATGAGGCCAAGGAGGACGGCGCTGACTCTCTACTAGATTCATGCTCGCGCAGGGCCCCTCGCAGGCGATCGTCTCGCTCGAGTGGGACACGATCTGGGCGATGAACAAGAAGGTGAGCGACGAGGTTCAATTGTCAAAGAGTGGTACTCAGCGTCAACTCAGGTCATCGACCCCATCGCGCCGCGCTTCTGGGCGCTGGAGGAGAGTGATCTGTACGTTTCTTTTTCCATCTTCTCATGTTTTCGCTGCCCATCAATTCGCCTCTGTCGCGAAGCGAGGCGCTGTCATGAATGAAGAAAAGGGAGAAACTAATCACCCCCGCCCCCAGCGTCCCCGCCACCATCACGAACCCTCCCGGCGAGACCGCCGAGGTGAAGACGTTGCCGCGGCACAAGAAGAACGCGGAGGTGGGGGAGAAGCAGACCGTCTACTACAAGCACATCCTCCTTGAGCAGGCGGACGCGCGGAGTGTTAGTGAGGGCGAAGAGCTCACCCTCATGGACTGGGGCAACGCGATCGTGCGCAAGAAGGTGGTCGAGGGCGATAAGGTCACCTCCCTCGAGCTCGAACTGCACCTGGACGGCGATGTGAAGAAGACGAAGCTGAAGGTGGGTGGTTCGCTTTGGTTTTTCTCCTTTCGGAAGCCATCTTCTGTCCCTCCGCGCATTCCTGTCGCGGCTCTCACAAGTTGCGGCTTGCGCACTACCGCAACGCGCTCCTCAGCGAACGCGCACGCACATCCGGACACGTCCGCTAACTTCCTTCTCAGACCACCTGGCTCGCCGCCGACCCCGCCAACCCGCTCACTGCTGCACCGGGTGCGGACGCCTCGCTTGCGCCCGTCCCCGTCACGCTCCTCGACTACGACTACCTGATCACGAAGAAGAAGCTGGAGGAGGGTGATGATGTAAAGGATTTTGTGAGTGGGGTTCGGTTTGGGTAGTCTAAGCTTCGTATCGGCTGCACGGTCCGCGCGCGCGCTGGGTAGCGTCAAGTGGCACCGTGCCTTTGCGGTTTATCGCGCCGCGGTCGCTGGGTTGCTGCCCTGCGCATGGCCAGCAGTGAAATAGCGCTCGGAGGCAGCGTCGAGGAACGCCCAGCGGGTGGATGAGCTGATCGCTGACCCTTCCCACAGGTCACCCCCCAGACCGAGTTCCGCACCGTGGCGATCGCGGACGGCAACGTGCGCACGCTCAAGAAGGGCGATATCATTCAGTTCGAGCGCAAGGGGTGAGTTTGGGCTGTTTTGTTTTAACGTTCGGGTCAATCGCTCTTATCGTCTATCCTCTGACTTCCTTTCCCTCTGCTTGATTGCTCTGGATGTTGTCCACGCACAGACGCTAACCTCCCTTCCCGCCCAGCTACTACATCCTCGACGGCGACGCCGAAGACGGCCGTCGCGAGTTCGTGCACATCCCCGACGGGCGCGCGGCGGGCATCGCGAGCAAGGCCGCCGTCGAAGAGCCCAAGAAGGCTGGCAAGGGCGGTAAGGGCGGTGATGCATCCAAGAAGGGTGGCAAGGGCGGCGATGCTGGCAAGGGCGGTAAAGACTCCAAGGGCTCGAAGGATGCCGGCAAGAAAGACGACGCCTCCAAGAAGGGCGGTGCCCCGCACTCGACGCCGCGCCCCACGGCCGAGGGTAAGGCTGTCGCCGCTGCGCAGGCTGCAGCTGTCAACCCCGACAACGTCACGTCCATGTACAAGGTGGACAAGATCTATGGTGATGAGCTGCCGCTGGACCCGACGGAGGCGACGAAGATGTACAAGGTGGAGCCGGTTTATTAGAGGTGATTCTTGAAGGCGATGAACGACCAAAGGCGAAGAACTGGAGAAGCGGTATCGGTGAGTTCAAGGAGTTCAATCGGACGTTGGTTGATGCTGACTATCAAGCAGACTTGCAAAGACCAGAATCGTATGTGTGTATCGAAAATAAACTGTACGGTTAGCTGTATCCAAGAATCTTGTTGTTGACCCGTAATCTGCACCCGCTGACCGGACCGGCAACCCAACGCCCAAGGGCAACGTTGACCGATGGTCATGCCGCGGCGAGTACACAGAAGGAGGGTTCTGTTTGACCGGCTTCTACCGTCGCTTGCCCGCTACTTCCGCCGCCGGGCCCATCGACGCCCGCTAATGCCAAACGACCTCGCCATCGCCAAGCGCGGCGACGGCCAATCACGACGATGGTGAGGCTGTTCATCTTTGGCCATGGTGGAGTTTAGTTGAGTGCGACTCTCATCTTTGACAACTGCGCTCATGTTATACCGCATTGCGTGTGGTCGGGCTGTCAGTAAGGCCCTTGCTGCTTTCCTGGCGCAACTTGCCACGTGCTCGACGGTCAACATGTACGCTCTCGATCCCTCGGTGGTAAGTCCAAACGTTTGTACTTATGTCCATTTTTGATGCGAACACCGCCCCAGTGCGAGTTGTTGATGTACGAGTCTGTAACTCCCGTGAAAGCGAGGTCTCTTTCGGAAACGCGCACTGTGTTGCTGAAGCCGGAGATGTGATGAGTACGAGCTGAATAGTCTGTCTTCACCCAAGCGGTATATAAGACGTGCCCATTCGCCCCGTCTTCCACCATTCACATCCTCAGCCTCGTCTTCCACCTAGTCTCAGACCCCCGAAGATGTTCGCCTCCACCCTCGCCCTTCTCGCCACCGTCGCCTTCGTCAACGGCGCCGCCGTCAAGTCCCTCAAGCCCGACGCCGACCCCATCCACGGCCAGGGCAACTGGACGCTCCACGCTATCGCGCCCACCAAGGTCATCCTCGACGACTCGCCCGTCCCGACGCTCTCGTCCATCTCTGCCTCCATTGTCTCGGGCGAGCTCAAGATGTACTGCCCGTACCCGGACTACCGCGCCGTGCTCGTCCCCGTCGAGGGCACGGATCCGACGCAGTACACGTTCGAGTTCGCGAAGGCGGACGCGGAGCTGGCGGAGGGGAGCATCACGGACGGGTGGACGCAGTCGGATTTGACGGACGACTACCAGTTCCCGGACTTGCAGAAGGTGGCTAACTCGGTGAGTAACTTAGCTAGATGGTTGTACGTCAGAAGATGCTGACGTCGAGAGAAGAAAGCCGGCGAGGGTGTCTTCGACATGACCTCCGCCAACTTCGACTTCCCGTCGCTTACCTGGAAGCCGGCGAAGGGCAAGGGCTACGAGGTCGTCCTCGACTACGCGCACGAGCCTACTTGCTAAACTCCAGCGCGCCGAATGCGCTTAGGGTGCGTGCAATTCTCGTCATCGTACAGGCTGTCTTCTGACATCTCGACGGGCTAGCATAGCGTAGAGCCGGATGCGGAGATCTGCATGTCGTAAATTATCTTATTGTGATCTTGCGATTATTACAGTGATAATATCGTCTTGCCGGACGTTACTCTGCAAGGGCTTTAGCATAGGTGGTGATTCGGAGTCAAGTAATGAAGTTATCGTGGTATACCGCGAGCGTGTACACTGGGGGAGGTTTGCGTGTCCTGGCGTCGTTGCCTCTCGCCCACATATTGATCATTACAGCGTCGGTTTGGCTCCACCCAACGCCCCGTTTATACATAAGAGCGGACTCGAGATTACGGAACGCGTTCAGCGCAGCGAGAGTATCTCTGCTACCCACGATGCGCGTCGGGGAGAACCTCGTCGACCACCCCAAATTCTTCAGCGCGAAGACGGTCAGCGCATCGCGCAGACAGCATCGTGCTGTCGCAGCCACCACCCGTGCGAACTCCGACTGAGTAGTCATCGTGGACCTCGTCGAAGGGGCGTCCGCGCAACTCACCACTCATTCTTCACGCAGAGCAGGCATCATCGGGCAAACGACGCAGAAGCGGTTCCACGCTGTCGAGCTTCTCCCACACATTTCATTCAGCGATGTCCTACCATGCGCGGGATACTCGCACCAAGTCCAACCTGTCAGGCTGTCAACTGTATGCACTCTGCTCGCATAATCGCGAAAACTGCGAAGGAGGAGGCAGCCGCGGAGTCACGGTGGTACGTTCGGCAGGAGACAATGGTATGTCGTCTATGAAGTGTGGTGTGGAAGACTCATATACGGCTGCGAGTGGTCATTGACGCGTGATAACTTGCAAAAGAGTGGAGACCGTCGTCCCCCTTTTCATTGCGTGATCGTCAGATAAGATGAGCTCTTACGCCTTCTGAGATATAGTGAAAATGTCTTTTCTATGATGAAGTGGCGCATGACTCTGAGGACAAGCGAGCTTGGGTGGCGGCAGTGGACGAAGTTCGCGCTGAAAAAGAATCAAGGGCGGCTAAGCGTGTGGTATGATCTGAGGCGTCTTCGGATACAGCAGGCCACAGAACCTGGCGTAGATGTATCTCGTCGCTGGCCTGGGTAACTGCAAGAAGGAGGCTGAGGATGGCGGGAAGGAGCAAGACGCGACGGCATCTCCCGAAGCCGCGAATGGTCCGCTGATTCCCACGCATTCTGATCTCGAACTTCCACCAGAGCTTCCACTATGAAAGCTGCTATCATCCCTCCTGCATGCGATGAAGAGCTTTGAAGTATGCAGCACTGATGGACTGGCGCGTTTTTCTGCCGTACAAGTCACAGGAGACCTCCGCTCTCGCTCGGCTCAGCGACGCTCAATGCCCAGTTATACTATCCGCCCGGCTGGCTTTCTACTAATGATCGTTACTAGATCCCATTGTCCTCAAAGCATGAACGGCCTTCATTGAGGATCTCCGTGTAAACTGCTACGACCTCGGCAGCAATCGGAGTACACCGGACTTCATCATCCTCGACATGCGCCCGTGTTTGAATGAGCATGCCGTGGCTGAGCGCTGAGCGACGCTGCTTCGAACCGAGGTCTTCACTGGAAACGGACTTGTTCTCTCGCCGTTCTTGAGTCGGTCCCAGGAAGCCGTAGGGTCTTGCCTCTATAAAAGTCGCACTCCTCAATCTCGTTCGGCACCCAACCACACTCGTCGCCTCGTCTTCCAGCCCGTCTCACCTACAGACCCTTCGAAGATGTTCGCCGCCGCCTTTGCTCTCCTTAGCGCCGTCGCTTTCGCCGACGCCACCCAAGTCAAGTCCGTCAAGGCCGGCAACGACCCGATCCGCCAGCAGGGCAACTGGACGCTGCACGGCATCGCGTCCTCCGCGCTCATCCTCGAGGACGCGGCCGCCGACGCTCCGTCCAAGCTCTCCGCATCGCTCATCCTCGACGAGTTCCGCATGCAGTGCCCGTACGGCGACCACGTTGGCGCGCTCATCCCCGTCGAGGGCGCGAGCCCGAAGCAGTACACGCTGCAGTTCGTGAAGGACGACGCGCAGCTGCCAGAGGGCGCCATCAAGGACGGGTGGTTCCAGACGGACGCGACGGATGACTTCAGCCACCCGGACCTGCAGAAGCTCGGGAACTCCGTGAGTATCCTTCTCAGCGCGGATGAGGCGACAGATGCTGACGACCTCCGCAGAAAGTCGGCGAGAACGGTATCTTTGACGTTGTCGAGGGTAACTTCGACTTCCCCGCGCTCACCTGGGTCGAGAAGTCCGCTGAGGCCGGCGAAGGCTTCGAGATCCTGGTTGACTACGCCCACGACCTCACTTGCTAAGCGCTTCTGCCTCACCTGCTCAGCGCTCAGCGGCAAGGTGCGCTTTCACTTGCCTTTTTATTCACCATTGTTTTCTGACTTGGCTTTAGGTCCGCGAGAGTCTGGAGGGGCATCGTGTTTCTACCGACCTACTTTAGACACCTTCCTTTCATCGTAATACCTTGATGACAATCGCTCGTTACCGTGCATCTGTGACCGGTATATGCTCTCGCTCGACCAATAGCATGAGTGACCTTAAAGTCTGCGTCGGGTTGAAGGACACCTGCCTTCGACACTCAGGGGCATGGGAAATATTCGGCATCTCCCGTAGCGTCACCAAGCAAGAATTTCCCAGGCGCTTTCTGCTCTCTGCCTTCATCACGCGTGGGCGTCATGACCGCAGACTCGCTTCACGACTATTCAGACCTGAGCGCATCTCCTATATCCTTGATATCCTGCACCTATTTGCGATTCCTGTCAGGCGCGCCGGCCACGAGGACGACGCATACTGCACACCTGCGCGCTCTGCTACGCCTGATTGTTGGACAAGTCGTCAACTTGGCGCCTTCTCTCTTACATTGCTTTACCATGCTTCAAGCACATACCGAACTACCTACCGCTGAGGTCGGAGCGTGCACAACAAAGGCCGCGCATGGCTTCCTGCGGGATCTGCGCAGGGTACTCACCTGACTGGGACGCTTGCGTCTGTCCCCCATTCTGGTAACGCCCGCTGATGCGCCATTAAGCTCGTCGACGGTGAGTGAATGAATTGAGCATAGCCACGGTGAGGATGTTCACCTCTGATGTGGTTACCCTGGACTCACAGCCTCTACCTTGCAGGCGACGTAAGTCGGGCGACGAAATGACTCCTCGTGACGCAGCGCCCAGCCTTCCGACGTACGTAGAACGAAATGCGACATCGTCCATGCACCGAGGTCTATACTGGAAACACAACCTGATCAAGAGGCGGTGAGAGTGCGCTCCACGAGTTCGCCTTCATAAAGAGCTTGAGCGCTGTCTCTATTCTTCACTCGACCACAACAGTCGTCTCTCCCTTCACGACTTCTCTCCCAGACTTCATCACGATGTTCTCCACCGCCCTCTTCGTCCTCGGCGCTGTCGGCCTCGCCTCCGCCACCCAAGTCAAGTACATCAAGGCCTCCGCCACCGACCCGCTCAACTCCCAGGGCAACTGGACACTCCACTCCATCGCGCCCTCCACCTTCATCCTCGAGGACGCGCCCGACGCGACCACTTCCAACATCTCCGCGTACCTAAACGGCAAGCAGGTCAAGATGGACTGTCCCTATGACGGCCTTGTCGCCGCGCTTCTCCCTGTTGACGGGTCGGACCCGAAGCAGTACACGTTCGAGTTCGTCAATGCGGACGCGAAACTGGCAGAGGGCGCGATCACGGACGGGTGGTTTGAGGAGGACGCGATTCCGGGTATCAACTATCCCGACCTGAAGAAGATTGGAAACAAGGTCAGTCTATTTCTGAGCGCACGGATTGGTGAGGTCTTTGGTACTGACGAGCCTCGTAGAACGTGAACCAGGAGGGCTTCTTCGATGTCGTGGACGATGGTGACTTCGACTTCCCAGCGCTGAGCTGGATCGAGCAAAAGCCCCAGAACGGCCAGGGTTACCAG
This sequence comes from Pleurotus ostreatus/Saccharomyces cerevisiae fusant, assembly GCA_024196135.1. NCBI lineage: Eukaryota > Fungi > Pleurotus ostreatus/Saccharomyces cerevisiae fusant. The sequence continues at coordinate 45,964 of JAMQCK010000135.1, read as the reverse complement.
ATCGTCATCGACTACGCGCACGACGCTGAGTGCATCCAGGTTCGCTATCTTCGTCACATTGCTGTGTTGTTCCCGCCCTTCTGACTTGCTTTCCAGTGATGTTGCAGGGCCTACTATGCGAGTTGACTCGGAGGGTCGTGTCGTCTGCTCTGAATATTGCACTCATACACCATTGAAACCGCACTTGTTGACTATTTACGCTGATGTCTGGGCTTACGCTCTTGAGAGAACTCATGCGTCGAGGCATTTCGTCCGTTCGCATAATATAGTATCCATTTTCGGCGAACAAGGTGTCAGAACTTCCCACGCGTCCTTCCTCCTGCCGTCATCATGTGTCGGATGCACAACCACTCTCACTAGAAACCGGAGTCTTCTCGACGTCGTGCATGCATCCCCTCCATACAGGACTTCGGAGGCTGCGTCCGGCAGCCTCGTTCCTGCGAGCGCGCTTTACTGTAGCAATTCGGAAGTCGCCGCACGTGTATCCAGCGTCTCCCTTCATTCAGTCGCGGCTTCTCATTTTAGCAGTCATTGTTCAATCGCCGCTAGCGAGCCTACAGGCATTTGGATAACATATCCAGTGGACGAAGCAAACCCGCCCGCCCTCCTCATCCCCGATGCGGCGGAGTTCCCGACAATTTCCAAGGTCGAGCCAATCTACGCTGTCGATCTGAAGCTGCCGGGTGTCGAAGATGTACATGATGTAATCGGTACAGGAAGAGGTAGTACGTTATGATGAGGAAAAAGGGAAAGGAGGATGCATCCCGGTGGGTAAAAACGACCTACGCCAATAGGCGTTACAGCGACGTTGGCGCTGGAAGAGGACTTTGAGATATAGATGTAAAGATATCACCTAAAGGAAAAATGCTCATTAATATGTCAATCAAAGGTCCTAGCAGGACTCGAACCTGCGTTAGCGGAATGCTGATATAACAACTGCCTTACGAGACCATATCAGAATCCGCTGTGATAACCACTACACTATAGGACCGTGCGCACGAGTACAAGCTCCACATCCCTAATCGTCCCTATGACGGAGACGTTGCCGTATGTTATTCCCCATGTGCCATTGAAGGTATTCAGGCGCTAAGTTGTTTTCATGAGCTTATACCTCAGACGTATGGTATTATGGCGTATATTCTGCCGAAAAGAAAATCACCGTCGCGTTTCCGCGTCGCGTGATCGTGCGAAGGGGGTCCCGGTCATCTGAGAAGATGTGGATACATCCTCGCCGCCGTTCTGCACACCCTGGCGGCCTTGAAAGTAGCGACGGGGACAGAAAGCGCCGCCGACGCTGTTCGGCTACTGCCGACAAGGGTGGCGAGTCGGTCCGAAGTATCTGCCCCGTCTGCCGCCCGTCTTTTCTTCCTCCTCTCATCGTCGCACACAAACAAGCTTCTTGAGAGGTAGTAAGAATCCACTGCAAACAGTTTCTCTGACTCTCAGTTGATGTTCGACACGACGTGACCTTGACGTGACCGTGTGTGACCCGGGAGCATATCCGCGAGCTGTTCTCTAAGTCCTTGCTGCTTACTGCTGTGCAGTGTGTACCATCTTTCACCCGCTAGTCCTTGCTATATTGCCCAGTAATTCTCAACCGACACTGGATGCAAGAGGCAAGAAGTCGTGCACAGATGAATACTAGCTACAGTACCTGGTGAGATCGAGATCGACTTTCGGATAGCCTTTGCGGAGCCAAATCTACCTGCCGCGCACGCTGTCACAGTCGCCAGATGCTGTAGGGATCCTTCTTGTCCACGACGGCCAATCAGTCTTCCCCGACTCTACCGCGTACAGCACCCCATGGCTTCGACTCTCGGACCGCAGCTTCAGGACCTTCCTGCTCAACGCACCGACTCCGAGCAGACTGTTGACTCGCCCTTCGCCTCCGGCCTGAACACGCCCGCGGACGTGGGTAACCAGACGAACCCTTTTGACTATGCACACCGGAAGGTGTTTGGTGAGGATGGGGAGGAGCCCGCCGACCAGAAGATGCCCGCGCTGGACACAGTGCATGGAAGGGCGCTAGGCGGGAAGCAGAGCGGCAGCGACACCCCTCGCGCACGGGTGCCGTCGCTCAATGAGGCCGCTCTGAGGGCGTTAGCAATGGAGAGGGTGCGTCGTGCTGCACGGCCGCCAAGGCGAATGCTGATGTATGCGCTCAGGTGGAATCCGACGCGTCGAGCGGCAGCGTCGGCGGCGACTCGCCCTTGCTCGAGACTGGCGAGGCGCGCGACAGCATCTACAGCATGCCGAACACATCAATCTCTCCTACGCTCAAGGGCGCTTCCCCCGCACTTCCCGCCCAAGCTGAAGGAGTCGCGCCTTCGGTCTCATTCAGCGTCCCCGACGACACCGTCCAGATCACCGCTGGCCCGACGGCCTCTGCTGTCAACATCGCCCCTCCCGACATGGCCGCCGTCTCCTCGACGAGGGCCGTCTATGCGGCCGATGACGTGAGCCATGCTTCTGCCTTGCTCTATGATGAACTTCCGGTTGGGATGTCATCTGCTTCCGTTCGCGATGCATCTTCCTGCCAGCGATTCCCTCCCATTATATCCTAATTCGTCAACAGAGTTCATTGATGCTGACCGATGCTTCTCTTGCAGGATGTGGACCCATTCGCCGACCCGTTTTCGGATGCGCACGAATTCGTGGACTCGATTATGGGCGAAGACGCTGCCTCTGGCTCGACTACTGCGAATGCCAATCTCAATGTGCCAAACGCGCGCGCCGGCCTCGCCGACTCCATCCTCGATCAAGGACCGGTCCGCAAGAACGACGCTGCTGACGACGATCCTTTCCTGCCTGGCTCTGGTGCCACTGGCGCGACTATCTCCGCCAACACAGATAACTTCATTCTCTCGAACTCTTCCGTCGTGGACTCGACTAGCTCGGTGGGCATCCCCGACATGGACTCGCTAGACTTTATCTCTTCTCTCGGTATCCGCCCTCCCGCGCCATCGATGACAGGACTGGCTGCGGTAGCGGAGTCGGAGTCGGCGACACTGAAGCCTGGCGCGACGACCTCAATGTCTCTTGGTGCGGCTGCGGCGTCTCTGCACAACATTGCGAACTCAGCCAAAGCGAACACGAACATATCTATCGACGACGATGCTCCTCTGGACTCGGACGACTCCTTCGACTCGGATGCCTCCATGTATACCACGCGCGACAACAACGCTTCTCTCGACCATTCTCGCGGCAGCTATACCCCCGCCAACAACATCGACTACGAACTCGCCAATGACCTGGACTACGCTCTCGACTACGATGTCGCGCCTATGCCCGCTAGCTTCACTGTTTCCTCGATCTATGCACTCGATGTTCAAACGCTTGCTGTCGGCTTCCTCAAGGTGCTGCTCTTTCTGCCGTGGTGCGTTGCGGTCGGCGCGGTGATCCTGCTGGCGCCGGAGTACTTGGAGGTAGTGGCGTTCGGGGCGCCGGAGAAGGAGGACACTACGGGCTCCATAGTCTACGATGCGAAGTCAGACGACGCGAAGCCCGATGGCGCTGACGATAGCAAGACGGACGGCTCGTCCTGGAGCTCGGAGTCGGTCGCAGGCTCGGCGTCGCGCGCGACTTCGCCGGCGGATGGTGCTCAAACCGACTCTTCCACCGCTACTTCGCTTGCCTCCACTCTCGCCGCCTACCTTCCCACTCACATCGGCCTCTACCCCTACACGCCGCGCGGTATACGGCGCCTGGCGCACTGGGCGGAGTACGCGCTTCCGCACGTGGCGATCTTTGGCGCGGCGGTGGTTGGGCTGATCTACGTGTTGGGCGCGCATGTGGACGCGATGGTGTGCGCGGCGGTCGTGGTGGGGGCGGTGGGGGTCGGGGTGGTTAGGATGGGTGCAGCCGGCGGTGGGGTGGTTGCGAATGGACGTGAAGCGTCTGTGAATGGGCGTGAAGCGTCTGCGAATGGGCGCGAGGAGGGGATTGTGGATGTTCGTTCGGGCGAGGGTGACGAGTCGGACGGTGAGGTGGTTGGTGGCGAGGACGATGGTGCTGAAGGAGGTGAGGGTGTCTGCGCTGCTCCACGCGTCGGGATGGACGACGCGGAGACGGTGCGCGTCATCCTGAAGGCGTACGTGATGGGGAGGGAGATCCCGGGCATGCGCCGCGCTGCGAGCGGGGATGATGGGTTTGTGTGGGTGTGAAGGGGACGAAGTCGCGTACCCCTGTGGAAGTGAACGGTCGCTTGGGAGGTTGTCGGGCTCGCGCAGTCGTCTGAAATACTGTAGTATAGCCCGATGAATGTTCATTTGCGATAGGTGTAGTGAATGGTAGATGATGAGTAGGATCGCTTCCGTTGTTGAGTGAGCTTGTGTATGCGCTGTCGTCTACAGACACTTCTCCAGGGTTAAATTCTGGGAGGTGAGCAACCTCAAAAACATCGGTGTTGAATGCAATGAAGCAGATGGCGTCGAGCCACAGAGACATGTGCGTCTGGATCAAAGTCAAGTGGCTCATATCATGCATGGTCCTATAGTGTAGTGGTTATCACAGCGGATTCTGATCCCAGTATCCCATATGGCCTATGTTCCGCTAACGCAGGTTCGAGTCCTGCTAGGACCTCTGTTGGGAATTTGCAGTTTTTGTCGTCGACACGGGTCGTCAGCCGAACCTGTGCTTCATTCACGTCCATGGTCTCCAGCAGCCGCACGGGGACCAAGGTCTCTAGTAGCCGCACGGGGACCAAGACCGCTGGTATGCGCGCGGGCAATCGAAACCACATGGTGGAGAGGACGCATAGCTTCTTTCGTTCGCTCTGGGCACTACAAGAAGGTTATACGTCAAGGGCACAAGAAGATTATTCGTGAATGGCACAAGAAGATTATTCGTGAAGGGCACAAGAAGGTTATACGTCAAGGGCACAAGGAGGTTCTGTGCAAAGGCATGTTGTTGAAGAGGACTGGGTTTACGATATGACAGTATGTCGCGCGCGAGGCGTACATTGTGTTGTTTACGATCGGCTTGTGGAGAGTGAAGGGACGGAGATGCACAGCTGGTTCACAAGCATGGTTTTCATGGCTGGTTCTCAGACATGGTTCTAGCGTTCAGTGCATGCTCAGAGCCGGCGGACTGGATGGTTGAGTGACTCTGCTTCGTATTTCTGCGCTGAGAGAAGCGATCGAAGAGCGCGAAGGGAGTCTCTCCTCGGTTCGAGAGGGACGGTTACGGCGTCAGAGAGACGATTGAACGAGTGGGTAGTCGTTCTGTGAGCCTCGCAGTGTAATCTCGAAGCGCACGGTGCAGCGAAGGCCAGACGAGGGAATGGGCGTGCTGGGTGCACAAGGCCTGGTCGAGTAACGTCATGGCGGTTGTCCGCTTGTTTGCGGAGAAGTCGAAGCTGAAGTTGAGCGCGTACGTTGCGGACGCAGGAACGCAGGGAGCTCAAGGAAACAGGCACTAGAGGCATGCCAATGACGCACTGCGTCGGGGAGGCGTACGCCGCACGGCGCGCGGAGTACGGGTGTTGGTGAGACGTGGAAGGTCCTTTAGAAGCGAGCTCATGCGTTGATAAGTCAAGTTCGCCAAGGGATGCATTCTAGTTAGTGATATGGAGGACTTTGAGGTTGCAGCGCAGAGATCCAAAACTTTGACTAGTCTGGGAATACCTCGATCGACGAGTGCAGCACAGCGAGGGGAGCGTAGCGTCCACGTCGCGCTATCGTCTCAGCCGCGACCTCAGCATCATCGAGGTCGGACCGGACGATGTGAATGGGGGGAGGTGAAGACGCATGCTTGTGGAGGGCGGCACGGGACAACAAGCGGGGCGGGGGTGGCAACCATGATTCCGCAGCAGCAATGACGTCGCCGATCCTTAGGCGCTGAGAAAGGGGAACTCGGCGCCTATTCGCCGTCCTAGTCGCTGGAAAGCGCTCAGTATTCGAGAGAATTGCGGAAAGCTCACCCTGGTAGGGTAAGTATGTCATCCACATCACCCCCGACGGTGAGAGGGGCGCGGGGAAAGGCCGAAGGGGCGCCGTGGGGAGGGAGGAGCGCGCCCCACCTCCTTCGATCAGTCTTTTGAGATCATCTCTCACGGCGGCGGCATGCAATTGATCACCCGGCAGCTGCGCAGCGGCGCGACCCCAAATCACCCAGGGCGCAGGCCTCAAATTCGCCTTGCTTCAGGCGCTCGTCTTCCTGTCTCTCCTTCCGTGGTTCATCCCACTCTCCCCTTCCAACCACCGCTCACCGTCGCCCTCATCGGCTGCCACCCCCTGTCCCCTACCCCGCCCCGATAACGACTGCGTCGTCCCCCTCCCCCTTCTCTTTCACCAACGTCAACCTCGCCAGTCGCCATGGCCGCCATCTGGTCCCGCCACCCGCGCTACGCGCTCCTCCTCTTCGGCGTCCTCGCCACGACGCTCTACCTCCTCGCGCCCCCGCCCTTCCCCCCGCCGCCGCCCCCCTTCCCGCGCGTGCCGCACATCGTGGACACGAGCCTGAGCGAGCGCATCGCGCGCGCGGACGCGATCTACGACAAGGTGCTCAAGGACCGCGCGGGGCTCATCAAGAAGTTTGGCCCGAACCCGTCGCAGGTGGCGATGTGAGTGCTCGTTGGGACTGGTATTGATCGTGATGTGGCGCTGACCGCAGCGCGCTAGGTTCCCGCCCGACAAGGCGCCGTGGCCGGCGTATACGGTGTGGGACTTCTTCCCGGCGGCGTACAACTGCCCGCACGAGGTGCAGCGTATTGGCGCGCTGGGTGATGGCGGGAAGTGGGTGTGTGGCTTGAGCCGGGTGCAGGTGCGCGTCTTGGTACTTCCTCGTCTACCGAGACTGACTCCTTCGCTAGCGCAAGCCGGACTGCGTGGTCTACTCCATCGGCATCAACTATGAGTCCTCCTTCGAGGCCGACCTGCTCGAGAACACCGACTACTGCGAGGTGCGCAGTCGTGTGCTGTCATCCATCACGCACCAGAGCTAATGCCTTCCTTCCATCCAGGTCTGGGGCTACGACTTCTCCGTCGACGACTTTGGCCCGCAGATCCCGCGCTCGCAGCGCCACCGTGTCCACTTCGCCCCGTATGCGCTCGGCGGCGAGGAGAAGCACGGGCCGAACGACCAGCCGAAGTTGTACACGCTTGATGCCCTCATGCGCATGAATGGTGAGCTCGGGAACTCTATCATTATCAAGGACTTTGAACTCACCACATCGCGTTCTTAGGCCACAAGCACATCGACATCCTGAAGATCGACATCGAGGGCTGGGAGTTCGACACGTTGACCGCGCTGATTGATGTGCGTTGTTCTCTGCACGCCCTACGTTCCTTCACCCTAAGTTCCTTCACCCTACGTTACTTCACCCTACATTACTTCACCTTATGTCACTTCACCCTACGTTCAACATGCTGATATGCCTCTCCCTCCAGGGCTACGTCTCCTCCGGCCGCCCGCTCCCCTTCGGCCAGCTGCAGCTCGAGGTGCACGTCTGGGGCAAGAAGTTCGACGAGTTCCTGAGCTGGTGGGAGAAGCTCGAGGCCGCGGGCCTCCGCCCCTTCTGGACGGAGCCGAACCTGGTGTACCAGAACTACAACAAGCAGGGGAACTCGGATCTGGCTGAGGTGTGTGCGCTGACCTTACCTTGACCCTTCACGCTCTCCACCTCTCCCTTCGTCTCCGCCTCTCCCTTCGTTCGCGCTGCTCATCATTCGCACTGCCCATCATTCGCACTGTCCTTCGGTCTCGCTGACACTGCATCTCAGTACTCCTTCCTCAACGTCCGCGGCAGCAACATCTTCACGCACGACCCGGCGCCGGTGGGCCCCGTCGGCGGTCGCCCGGGGCGCAAGGGTGCGGAGTTCGCTGGCGACGGTGCAGGGCAGAGGGAAGGTGTGCGGATTGAGCGCGATTAAGCGTGACGTGCCGGCCGCTTTGATAACGCTCCCGTGCACGCTTGTCACGTCGGCCACCGTGCTCGCCTGTCACGTCGGGCGCGGCTTGACTTATCCGTTCATGGCCTTGTCATGGACTTAGGTCGTGACGCGCCCGAAAAAGCACCCCCACATACCCGAATGCCTTCATACCCAACCCAATCCACCACCCCACCCGCTAACGGCGCCCGAGCCGACGCCAACGATGCGTATCGCTCGCGCAAACCCCTTGTACACCACCTCCACTACCACCACTACCAACACCACCACCACTATTACCACCACCACCACCACCAACACTACCACCACCACCTATCGCATCGGACTCAGGCGTCGTTACGGACTGGACGGACTTGACTGAGCGCCTGCTACCGCCTTGGAGCTGCTCGCGCCTACAACTACGGCGATGCTCGCGCGCCCACCTATCACTACCTACCACCACTGCACGGCATGCCATGTTCGGGGTGTACCCACTTGCGCGCAGCGCGCGCTCGACATGCAACGTACATACATATGTTACACTACGCACTCGTTGATACATACTTAGTCTCTTCCTTTCTTCGCAATGCACACAGCATGAAATCTCTCGACATGACTGATCATCTGGAAGTCTTGTCTTGGACATGTATTCCGTCAAGTCGAGCTCTATGCTATGCTTAGGCGCTGACATGGCTTAGGTGAGCTTGATCAATCGGTCTTACCTTTCGTGTTCGTATTCGCTGACGCCGCCCATAGACAGCGGAAGACCGAAGCGACGTCGGCGCCGAAAAGTCAACTGAGTTCACGGGCTTGTAGGTCCACTGTTCGGCTTGCGCCGAGTACTTATAGATTCGTTGACAGATCCTTACGGCGTTGGCGCCGCGCTACTCACGAACCACCACCACCATGACCTCAGCTCCTCGCAGCGCATTGCTCGCTCTCCCTACTGAACTTCTGGTCCCTGTACTCGGCTACCTCAACGTCCAGGATGTGTGGGCTGTGCGGAAGGTGAGCTTTGGATTCTATCGTTGTGTTGTAGAGAGTGTAAGGCTCTTAGAGCACATGCTGACTCGCGTCGAGCATGGCGTGACATATGTCATCGACGTCGAGGCCTTGCCCGCCAGCAGCGTCTGGCTCTGCTGACGCTGTAAGCTAACGGACTTGCCTCATAGACATGTCGCACCCTCTACGCCGTCTCGAAGCTCAAGTGCGTCTGGATCGCGCGCGTCCGACACATGTGCGCCTTGAACCACGTCTTCATACCAACCTTCGACCTACCCTCTATGTCCGTCGCCGCGCTCGAGCGCGCAGCCACCGCCCCGCAGCGTTTCTTCCGACTCATCAAGGCATCCGGCGGCGGCGGCAAGCTCTATCCAGTGCGCCGGGGTATGCTCTCGTTAGCTCAAGATGGCAACGCCGTATCGGGCCTCGACTCGTTTAGGCAGATCCGGCTAGTGCCTGGCGGTCGGTTCATGCTTGCGAGGACGAAGGCGGAGTTCCAGATATGGGATTTGGAGGCGCCTGCGGGTCGTCCGGGCGTGCTGTATTCTGCGTCGTTGAAGGATATTCTCGATGTACCTGAAGCTGCGCTCACGCATATCAATATGGAGGACTGCTACCGAGGATCGGAGGAGACTTCTTTGCGCGTCGTCTTTACGCAGTGTTGCGATAGGGATAGGTTAGTCCTGAACTGCTACGTCCTTTGGGGCCTCGCTGAATGTGACTTGCAGCTCACGGTACTGGCGATTCCTGTTGATACAGGCAAACTTCGTTCAACAAGTGGTGCGATCCTCTTTCATCCTCTCCGTCTTCCTCTGCTGACGCATAGAACAGGCAACGACTGATCATAGCGAGCAACCTTCCCTCGAGGTCGACGTCAAGACGGTGGCGCAGCTCAGTCCTCTGATACCGCTCGACAGCCGTCCCTACGTAGGAAGTACCGCGAATGCATGGATCACCATCCGAACCGACATAGACATCATCGTCTGGGACCCCGCTGAGGACACTGTGGCCTACTGGCGCGTCGATCCCTTGCTAGAGCGAACTCTGCGAGCTGTAAGTCTATTCCTATTCCGCCATCGTCGTCTTTGCTTCCCGTCGGTAATCTGACCAACCAGCTGCAGGTTCACCTTACGCGCGAGCACGCCTTCTGCATCTTTCGGGACATCGTCACCGTCTCGTCCATCCCACCTTTCCTCGACGCGCACTCGAAGGAGAGCTGGATCCCGACGTCTACGCATCCATACGAAGTTGCCCTCAATCTTCGTTCAGAGAACTGTGCATGGCTCACCCCTCGGCCGTGGCATACGACGAATAAGGACTCTTCGACCGAGTTGCCAACCACCCGCAAGGAATCGACCACCCGTGCCTTCGACCGCTTCGCAGGTTCATCTGGTCTCTCGCGCTACGTCGCAGTCAGCCCCTCGGCAGACGTAGAGAAAGGCCCTTCCGCGACCGTCGAAAGGAGCTACAACGACCGCTCCGCCCCAACCGTGCGCGACAGATGGCAAGACAGCAACATCTGCTTCGACTACACCTGTGCGTGGATGCCCGTGCGCGGCTTCTCTGTTGTCGGATGCGAGGGCTCCTCCGCCGTCGACGGCGCGGGCTGCTTCGTTGCAGGCTCAGACAACTCCGTCGTCGAAAGCGAGGGCGCGGTGTGCCCGTGCGTCCGCGCGCCTTGGGGGTTCAACGTCGGGCTTTTGGCGTACGGTGGCTCGCCGGCCGGCTCTGTCGAGGTCAAGCTCGACGGGGTGGAGAGCTTTGATGGGTGGGATGTGTGCCCGGCGAGTGCGAGGGTAGTCTGTATAGACAGGAGGGAGCCGCATTGTGTCGTTGTGTACGATTTCCTTGCGTAATCATGTCCAGACTGAATTGTGTAAACGAGCCCGTAAGAATCCAGAAGTCATAGAAGTATCCAATAATATGTGCGTCTGACAATCTGAACTCCTCGAATGGTGCGCGTGTCATAGTCTGCCTTCGTAGCGAGCTAAGGCTCTTCTTCTCCAGGCTGATTACTCTGTCCACCATTGATAGCTAGCTGCGCCCCGCAGTAAAGTCTGTTCGTGTATCTGTTCATCGCGGACTTACGCTGTCATATGGTCGGCACCAGCCTGAACGTAGTGACGTTCCTCGCTGACCCCATTGAAAGAGTGCGACACCTAGCCTATCGCTCTCCGCTGTTCAAATAGGCCGAGATCACAACAACGCTATGAACTGAAGCTATTCGCTCCTTCCGTATTCTCTACTTTTCGCTCTCATTGACGACGTCCAAAGGCCTTCATCGTCGAACGTAGCTGGCACAAGCATTGATCTACGAGTCATTGCAGGTCAGGCCTTCTCCGTCGATCGTCCTTCTAGTTACCAACCTGTCCCTCCAGATGCCTACACCAGGTAACTTAACTGTAGAGCGCCCCCTTTGGTCAATGAGAGTACAGGACCTCGTATATAAGGCGTAAAGCTCGAAGAAACATCCTCACCAGATCCTATCTGACCGCCTTCCAAACCACATCGACAGCAATGAGCTTCGCCTCTCTCGCCGCGATCTGCCTCCTCGCTGCCCTCGCCTGCCTCGTTGGCGCGCAGGACCCGACCTGTAAGTCGTTCCCTACATCGCCATCCTCGACAACGTACTTAGCACCCACTGACCTACTATCCTCACAGCCCCGAGTTGCGCCGCGTGCGTCTCGAACGTCTGCAACAGGATGGGGCCCACTTTCTGCTGCACCCTCGAGGACGGCTTTACGTTCCCGGAGTGCTACGACAAGGCCGCGAAGGCTTGCGCCGACGAGGACGAGATGAAGGCGGCGCTGGTGAATTTCTGCCCCCGCGAGGCTTGAAGGAGGGTCTTTGACGGAGGGGAGTAAGAGAGTAAGGAGTACGCTGAGTTCTTCAGTAGCGTTCGACTCATCTGCTGACGCCTTGAATAGGACGGTGTTCGGAAAACCTGGGGTGGTGAAGAGGTTGAAGCGTGTAGAGGTTAGTGGGGGAGTGGGTGAAGCCAAGGTGAACGGTATGCAAATGCGATCAACTTGCGAGACCTATAGTGCGAGCGATGAGCTAGGAAGACAGCGACAACGTTCAGGTACAACTCACTTGAAACGTAGTCGATTTGCGACTGACCTGAGCGCGACGGCTCGACGGCGCGTCAAGAGAGCGAGCACCGGCGAGCACGCACCAATGAAGAGCATCCGGTAGACTCACCGAGTCTACACGTCGCAATCGCTGCCCACAACTCGCCTCCTCGCATGCATTGAGCAGCTCCCCACCAACGTCCAATCACAACGCATTCGATCATTCGGTCTCTACTTATACATATGCTGATGCAGTATCATATCGATCGGGACAATGGGAGGGTGTGTAACTACTGGGGTGGATGGACGGTGTAACATATGTTGGGTTCGACGATGTGGTACCTACGGTGAAGAGGGCGTAAGGCCTAACGATGTCGGGAGCGTTGAACCATCGACGCAGAGGAAGCTGAACCATCGTCGCAGAGGGCGTATAGCCCCCAGCGCCGACGACGTGGATGATGAAGAAGTAGCAGACCGTACGGCCTAACGGCCTCGTGAACCAAACTGTAACTACGGGAAGGAGCGTAGGTATAGACGTGTCAAGGGGTAAGTAAGTGTGTGCGGGTGCGTAGGACGATGGAAGGAAGGAAGGAGGGAGAGGGCGAAGTAACTACTGAACGAGGAGGACGTAGCCACGGGAAGACGACGAAGTCAAGAGGGAACGATGGACTAGGAAGAGCGTAAGGTAGGGATTGGACGTTGGTGATGGATGGAGGAAGGGGCATGGGCGTATATGGTACGGCCGAAACAGGGACAGGGCATATATGGGTACGGAGAAGTGCTTGAGCACTAATGGGTACAAAGACGTCGATCAATGAGCGCGTTGACGGCGGACGTTAGGGAGCCTGGGAAGCTAGAAGCAGAATGAGAGCTGTCCCGATATCCGGCAACACGACGACGCACCTTCTGTCCACGTCAATCGACTCGCGTCGTCGTCCTCCACTCGTCCTTATCCGAGGCCGTCCTTCATCTCCAACCATCCCAGCCATCCGACCCCGACTTCGATCACTCTCCACAAGATCGATCGCTGGCTTCACCGCCCTCATCAACGCTCCTTCACCTCCTCGCAACACGCTTCCGCTCCCGCCCACCATCTTCCGGATCGGAGACCTCCATCATGACATCGCGATCCCTCGCATCTCGATCACGACGCGGCCTCCGACGACCAGGACCTGCCGCACCACCGCTCTGCCTCACGCCTCGTACTGCGCTGGCCATCCCCCGGCTCACGGTAGCCGCCGTAGGAGACACGCCGCGTCCAGAGACGTCTTCGCCGGGCTGGTTGTCGAGCATCATCATGACAGCATGCCGACGCTTTGCGCCGATCGAAGGAGACGGAAGCGGCTGAGGGGCGAGCGGCTCAGGTGCAGGAAACGAGATGAAGGGGAAGGAGGCCGGCGCTGGTGGTTGCTGGGGTTGATGTTCAACAAGCGGTTGGCGGTTCTCGGACATCGAGGATTGCGGGTCGGGCTTGAAGCGCAGGTCCTGCTGAGGTTGCGGAGGTGCAGGCTTTACGGCGAGGGTGCGCGCAGGCGCCTGCGGGGACGATGGCGTCGATGGCGCATTTGCCTGCACGATCGGCTGGATGGGCAAAGCGGGTGATCAGCATCGCGATCGGTATAAACGACGAGCACAACGTCAGAACGTACCCTCCGGCCCTCATCCTTCGCATCCTTCCGTGCTTCGTCCTCAGCCTCCTCCTCTTCGCGCGCCTTCAGGGCCTCGAGGCGTGCCTCGATCCAGTCCATCACGCGGCCAACGTTCATGGGGTTCTCGCTCGCACTGGCACGGTTGCTCGCCATTGCGGCGGGGCCGCCGTCTGCGGAGACGCCGCGCTCGATCATGCGGAGGATGTCGTGGCAGGCGGCGGCGTAGCCTGAGTCATATGCGCGTGCGGAGGCAGCTCGGGAGGATCGGTAGAAGTTCGTGATGCTGAGTGCGGCAGCTGTGCAAGGATGATGAGTCGGTGTTCGTATGAGACGACACGGGCGGGCAGATGAAAGAGAATGAGGGGGATTGCGGGTATGCGATAGGTAAGTATCCTTCGTCAATGAATGTGGCGCGCAAGGAGTCATAGAACAACGATAAGGGATGTCTCGAGTGTGCTTTCGCAAGCTGAAGGAGAAAGCTAATAACAGGACGTATACTCACCCTTGAAGTCGTTCATAAGCGCCTGGTCCGCGCCCTGGTTAGCGGAGGGCAGGGAGCTGGCGAGGGTGTTGAGGGACTCCATGTCGGTAGCGACTGTCGAGTTCGTTGATACTGTTCGGTAGCGTTGAAGAGACCGTTGAGCTTGAAAGGTCTTGTCTTGTCTTGTCGTTGAGGACGACGTCGGGAGCGGCGAGCCGCAGTCGATGATGAAGGTTCGGGACGAGTCTGTCGGCGGGGGCGCGGCAGCACTGGTCTTTAGCGTGGGAACATTCACAGCCCACGTGCACGCGCGTGGCGCTTGTCCTTGTATGTGCTCCTCTTCTCTTTGGCTCTCGCACTCTTGTGCCTTCGCTGCTATGTCCCATAACCCAACACGACGGCTCCTAGAGGTTTAAAATATACCCAAGTGACATAGAAAACGCTTTTTCAGTGCACGAACGGCCACAGCTGTAGAATCGCCCCGTTCAAGAAGGATCACTTGACCATAGCTCTGAGACCTTCGCGGTACCGTCTGAGCGCACAAGAGCGCGTCCGCTCTCTCAGCACTGATATACGTGAATCCCTGATTCTCTCTTCCGCTTGTTTTGCTTCTATCAGGAAGGTTATGCGCGTGGTCCTCTGACGATTACCAACGACAGGCGCTACGATTCGCCTGCTTGAGACCCGAGACCACCGACGACGAAGAGGTACGTTTAGATTGGGGTTTTCTCTCATTCTCTGCATGATTTTCTACTCGCGCACTGTCAGCGGCTCTTCTCCTCCGTGATCGCACACCTGACGAATCCTACATCTCATCCTCCCGTCTCTTCTCTCCGCTGCCGATTCACGTCCAATCACCTCCTGCAGAACTTCTTCACCGACTCCCGCGCCTCAGCCTGCGGCAGACCCGCCGGGCAGATCGCGGATATGCACGAATCGATGTTGGTGCTCTCATGCCCGCACACGCAGTCGGCCTTCTCGCCCTTGCAGCTGGTAATGGCGCATTCGTAGGCGCAGGCTGCGAGGCGTGGGCGTGATGACAGTGATTTATGGGTGGTGCCAGATGAGAGGCGTGGGTGAGGATGGGAAAGAAGGCCAGGGACGTGAGCGGGCCAAGGTCGAAGCGAGCGTGAAGGGAACGCGGTGAGTATGCGCATCCATGTCGGCTACAGTGGATACTCACGAGTCAGATAGTACTGCGCACTCGCGAAACCGGCGAACGCGAGGAGGACGAGGGAAATCCAGCGCATTGGCGTCTGCTTGCAGTCGATAGTGAAGGGTAAGATGTGTGCTGGTGGCGAACAACACCAAGGCCGATACCCTAGCGCCATGTACCAAGCCATGCGCCACCGACGTTGCTCGGGCGAGCGACGTCTAGTACGTCCTCATTACTCTGATGTTCACTGCACACTAACGTACGCTCGTCATTGCCGCTTGCTCTTTGCTGCGCTTATCGCTTCACAGGTTCCATCGGAAGGATTGGCCTTGAACACCCGTACGACAAGTTTTCCAAAAAATGAGTCTGGCGCTCGAGGCAGCCAGTGCTGTGGCTGATCACCCTGTGGAAATCATCTGGTAGATGCGGAATGCTCTCAGATAGGTTCCCTCTTCTTCAGAACGTTTGACTACGCCAACGCATGGAGACTGAATACGGTTGTCACACGAGGTCCTCTGAGATCATTGACGAGGACTGTGTATCTTTCCAACGAACGCAATCCTTCAAGTTGCCCCCTTCTACATCGGCAAGCTCGCTACAGATCTAGTCCAGCTGTCTACGCCTCCTGCTGCTCCACGATCGGCGCCTGCTCACTGCCTTCCTTCGCGTCGAACCGCCCGCCACACAGGTTGCGCACAGACCGTTGCGCCTGGCTCCGCTCGGTGCCCTCCCGGCAGGTAGACTCGACGCACGAGTCGATGTCGCTGCGCCGGTAGCCGCACACGCAGGCGCGAACGGGACCACCGCACTTGTCGAACGCGCAGTCTCGCGCGCAGGCTATATGAGAGATGAGTCACAGTGACGGGTGGCGGCGGTGGTTGGGTTGTACTGACGGGTGAGCTCGAACTGCGCGCTGACGAGGCCGCTGAGGGCAGCGACGACGACGAAGGTGAGGGCGTTGAAGCGCATGGTGGTCGGTTGAGTGGTTTGTTGAATCGGCTGATGGCTTTATGGGGCGTCGAAGAGGCGTTGTGAAAGTGCTCTTTTTTCTTGAGCTTTATACCCTTCAAAGTCTGTTCGGCTCAGCACATCATCCACGTTGCCCTTATCTCTGCACAGTTACGACGGCAGCGAGCAGTACTACCTCTTAGATGCAAATCGAATGTAACGCATGCGTTCTCAAACGCAACTCTCGGCGGCTAAGTACGTGTAGCGTAAACGTGTAGATACCTAATGCTCAGAGCCGCGATGACGGTAGAGCGCTCTGACTTGAGCACGGTCCTTCGAGGGAAAATATCGGACTACGTACTCAGAATCTTCTGCGTCGACCAATGGACAAACGCCGAGCAAAGCTGGTCCTGGTTTGATGTTCGCGTGAGTTGTGGGTCCACATCGGAACTTGCCGAATGTTGCATCCCCGAGTTTGTGGCGTCGAATCACTGGCAAATTCGACGTGCTCTTGACTTCCATCTACCTATGAATAATTTCGACATTGCGCTGGATGCTACGCTACCCTCAAGGCTCATGAGACGTACTCATTTGCCTTTTTGTGAGCATCGGAACTGCCCACTACGAGTGCGAGCCGCGGAAGCCCCGCCCCAGCGCAGGTATGCGGCCAGCTTAGCACAGGCGCAAGAGCTTGTCGACATTGCGCGCAATGGCGCGTTTTGTTGTTACGTCCCGTCTTCCCACGCTATAAGAGCAGCTCGACCGGGACCCTCCAAGTCGAAGCTGAGCAAAGCACCACTCGAAATACAAAGATTCAACGCCGCGCATAAGGTAAGTCAAGCAGCATGGAACCATACAGGTTTACAAAATCAACCTCAACCACTATTCATTGCATCGGACGCCCAAATGTCCTATCCCAACTCCAGCACGCATTTGAAACATCCGAGTCCGCCCACCCGCAGTAATCCTTGTGCACCGCCCGGTACGCTGCCTTCCGCTCCTTCGCCGCGCATTCGGTATGGATACACGTGTTGACCTTACTGACGGCAGAGTCGCAGACGCAAGGGCGCATGGCGCCGACGGTAGGGCCGCACACCTGCCTCACGCACTTGTTGGCGCAGGCTAAGGAGAAACGAGGCGTCGAAAGACCGGCAAGACGGGCGGGAGGCGCAAAGGAATGCGTAAACAGTAGGTAAGTATGACTCCCAGCTAAGTATGGAAAGATCACTTACGCGACCGCGTTTGCGCATAGCTGGCGAGAAGTCCAGCAAAAATGATGGCGGCGAAGCGCATTTAGGATGGTATGGTAGGTGTCGAGGCTCGAGGCGAGGGTCGAAGGCAAGCTAGCTTTTGCTCGTGACTTAGGCGCGAGAGTTATGTATGCTCGCCAGCCGGTCGCAGCTCGGCTGATGGTGTACCTCATGCGACCGGCGTGGTTCTCGAACGTCGTCTTGGAGCTAGGCGACCTGCCTCATGTTCGGAGGCTTTCTCGTGGATGGTGGGTGTACATCTCACGATTCATATGTTTTCTCCCTGACATGCTCTGCAGCTCTGTAGACCAACAGATACGTGGCACAGTAACAACACGAGCAACACTCGCATTCTCCTTCTAACCCGCGCTCTTCCGCCCCCTCAACGCCAGCCGCAATACCTTCCAACGGATTCGAACGCGTCCTCTTCCTCGTTCGCAGAGCTATGACACTCCACGGCAATGCAAGTTGTGAAACGACCATCCACATACTCGCACATGCACTCGGGGTTCAGCTGACAATTTCTCTCAGCGCAGTCCAAAGCGCAGGCTGCAATAGTATGTCAGAGGCGGTAATTCCGAAGAACGGCGCGCTGGCTCAGATGATGGGTTAACTCACGCGTGAGTACATTAGGACCATGTGCAGCGAGGGCTGCGACGGAAAAGAGGGCGACAGTGAGGATCGTGTGGCGCATTGTTGCAGTAAGCGCTATGGTAGGTGAGCTCTCCTCTGCGTCCTTCTTCAGGCTTATATACTCCAGTCAGCCATTTTGTTAGGAGTGCCCGTGACGGTCGCATTTACCTATAACCGAATCTTCAATCCGGTTCCAGTCGCGTCAACTTCTCGTATGGCACTTACAGTGGGCGGCATCTCGCAGCTATGCACTTCGTGCAGTCGGCACCGATTTTCAGCAGTTACCCCGACTCTATCAGAGGCTCTTACGTAGACGGTGCGTATCAGCGACTTGGCTCACACGTCTTCATACCGGCATATTTTCCAGCGCAAAGTCATCCATGTTACCCAAATGAACGGTTTTACAAGACAGGACGAACGCGTCTCATCCTCCCCCGCGAGCCTTCCCAATGCTCATCACCCCTCGCAATACGCTGTGACGGACTCGTGGGCCTCCTGTTCCTCCTTTTCGGTGTCGTGACACTCCTCGTCGATGCAAACGGTGACATATCTCCCTGCGTAGCCGCATACACAGTCCGGATCTAGCCGGCAGGCCTCTCGAGCGCACTTCCTAGCACATGCTGCGAAAGCGCGTCAGAGGTGGTGGGAAGTATGGGACGACGGTATAAATGGCCATGTTGAGTAGATGCTCACGCGTGAGTACCCTGGGATCGCGTGCCGCCATGGACGCAACGGCGAAGAGAGCGATAGTGATGATTGCGCAGCGCATTGCTGTCGTTGTGAAAGGTGGGCTCTTTCCAGCGGTCTCTCTCACTTATATACCCTTCGCTCTCTATTCCAGTCTTAGATATTTACGCTGACCGCTAGAAATTTTAGAAGACGGTTGGACCCTAATTGCGTCGACTCTCAGTATAGAAATCGCGGTGGTTGGCATCTCCGCGAGCCCGCTGTCAGCCTACGGTGAAGCATACCCACCAACGCGCTCAGTCATGGTCTCCGAAGCCATCCAAAATTGTACGCTGACGCTGTCTCCTCCGAACTTTAGACCCCGAAGCGTACATCAAGCGGAAGAACTACATATCCCTTCTCCTATCGTCTTTCTATCTCAACCTCCCCTCCATCCCAGCTGCGCTCCGCTGACATCAAAGGCCGCCGCGCTACTTGAAGGCGTACCCCTACGGGCTATGACGGCTACAGTACGTGTACAACGTCCCGAAGGCGACGTCCTTCTGGTCCCTCGGGCATCGCTGCTCCATGCACGACGCAACGTAGGAGTTTACATGGTTGGATGCGAACAGACAGTCGCAAGTAGGGTCATACAGCGGCGTTCCAGGAATACAGACGTCGATGCCGCAGTGGTAGGCGCAGTCTAGACGGACGGGGGACGGCAGATCCAGCACGACGAGGTGGAGTGGCGAAACGGTAAGCCCTTCGATCCTAACAAGGGAAAGAACGCTCACTCGCCCGCCAGACGATGTAGGTTAGCGTCGAATTGGCTGGCCGTGACAGCGTTGGCCGCATGAGCTACTACAGCAGCTTTGACGATGTTAGATGCAAACGTGGCCTGTGCGCGCGATGGAGGTGGGTCCGAGATTTCTGCTTGACAGCCACGACTCCGCATTCTTATATTCCCGCAGTCCGGGCACATGAAGAGTTAGGGAGGCTATGTATGCGTACCAGCCGGTCGCAATTCGGGTGGTTGTGTACCTCATACGACCGACGTGATTCTCGAACGTCGTCCCGGGGCTAAGCGACCTGCCCCATTTGCAGAGGCTGTCCATTGCGTGATGCACGCCCATCTGAACAGTCATACGAGTTCGTCCTGACATACTTTGCAGCTCGATAGGCTGACGAGTGTTTGCTACAGCGATAACGCAGTGAAAAAGATGCTCCGCGTCGTATGATCATCATTTGTGACACCAAGTCGTCGATCTACTGCAGCTTCACAAGAACTTGCGTGCATGGCCTTCGCTCCCCGCCTTTCCCTGACTTCTAGCTCCCCCAGCAATACTGTCCGATGGACATAAATGCCTCCTCCTGCTCCGTCTGGGTAAAATGGCACTCTTCGTCGATACAAACGGTGACCCATCTCCCCGTATAGTCACACACGCAGTTGTAGTCTAACTGACAGTTTTCCTCAGCGCACTTCCTAGCACATGCTGCGAAGGCGTGTCAGTGGCGGTAGGAAGTACGGAACGACAGAAGAGTGGATAATATTGAATGATACTGACGCGTGAGTACACTGGGATCACCTGCCGCCATGGACGCGATGGCATAGAAAGCGATGGTAATGATTGCGCAGCGCATCGTTATATCGATGAAGAGTGGGTTCCTTTCCAGCTGTCTCTCACTTATATACCCTTCGCTCCTCCTTTTAGGCCTGACGATTTACGCTGACCACTAGAAAATTTAGAAGATAGTCTGGCTCCGACTGCGTCAACTTTCAGTATAGCAATCGCAGTAGTCGGCATCTCGCGAGCGCGCTGTCGGCTTACGGTGGTGAGTATATCTACCAACGCGCTCAGACATTGTCATGGTCTCTCCAACGATCCAGATGTGTACACTAACAGCCTCCTCCGAGAGTCAGACCCCGGATCGTACGTCAAGCAAGCGAACGAACTTTGCATTATTCTCCAACTCATTTCTTTCTCCATTTCCCGCCGTCTCGTCCCCACTCCGGCGAACGCCGAAGGCCTTCGCGCTCGGTAAATCGGTACCCACTACGGGCTATGGCGACTGCAGTACGTGTACAACGTCCCGAAGGCGACGTCCCTCTGATTCCTCGGGCACTCTAGCTCCATGCACGAGGCGACGTAGGGGTTGACGCGCGTCGGACCAAAGAGGCATTGGCACGACGGGTCGGACGGTTGGATCGTCGCCCCCGGGGTGCAGACATCGCTCCCGCAGAAGAGAGCGCAATCTATAGCGATGGTGATACGGTCAGCCCTCTGAAGATGCTGTATATACGACGCTCACTTACCCGCCAGACGCGGCAGATTGACGCTGTCCTCGCTAGCCGCAGCTCCGATAGCTGCGAGAGCCACGACGGCAACTCTGACGATGGTCGAGACAAACATGACTTGTGGGTGCGACCTAGGTGTGCCTGGGGTTGACTCTCATAAGCTGATACCTGCGCGACTTATATTTCTGCAGGGGCCGTACATAATGGCTTCGGTCAGTCGGTCGACCGATTTCCCGACTCATCGAAGCTTGCACCGCTCCATTCATGCGGCCTGCCTGGAATATTCCGTGGACTTTGACGGTGAGCTTACTGTGCGATGCAACACCCAAATCTATCGCCCGATTTCGTCTAGTGACCAGTGTACGATCCAATTACGCAGAAAGTGACTCAGCTGCACTTGTAGGTCCTCGTTGATATCTGCGGAAGATTAATCTCGTTGATGGATATCCTTTTCGTTCTCGAGGAACGACTGCCTTGCTCATCGTGACACGCGACAAGACATCCTTCTATGGCCGGATGCGCATGACTGGGCACTGGACGTCTGCCCAGAGGGGATTGATCCCGAAATACGACCGTCGAGCGCGGCTGCTCAAGCGCTCTATCCCGTGGACGCTGGTAATGGTCTCTTCATCGTCATTTGTGCGACAGCTGCTTTCTATAGGAATGAGCTAGGGCGCCTCATTGTCCACTCGAGCCTTGACGCGGCTTTGGCGGACCTTCCTGGCGTCCCCGCTTTACTTGCGAGTTCAGTCGTCTAACGAGCGCGCATCACGTTGGTGCTGTGACTGCTTTGATGGGGCCTGAGACGACGGGGTCCATAGGCATGACTATAGTACAACTCAAACGCGCCCTTCTTCCCCGTCCTACGTGAATTCCTCAGCGATTTCCCTTTTCTCTTCTCCTCTTTTTCTTCGTCATTCCGCACGCGTCTCCTCCTGCTTTCTCACCCCCCATTGCAGTACTTCGTCACCGACGTTGAAGCCGCCAGCCGCGACGCATCATCCGGGCACTCGACGCCGATGCACGGCGCCATCCAGTGCGTGCCGCAGATGCAGTCGCGCTTCGACTGGCAGTTCTCCGCGGCGCACTTGCGAGCGCAGGCTGGGGGCGGAGGAGAGAACGAAAGAGATGTGCACGAGCAAGGGAATGGCGGGATGGGCGCGGGTGACGGAAGGGCGCGAAGGACGCGGGCGACGGACGAGCGAGTCGAGCGCGAGTGAAGAGACGGGCGTGTGGGGCGTTGGTGGAGACAGAGGGAGGATGGCGTTGGTTTGAAGGTAAGCGCGTGGGTGAACAAGGAAGTATCCTTTACTCACGCGTAAGTGTGTCCAAATCCGTCTGCGCTGCAAGCGCGACTCCCGAGACGACGGCGAGCAGGATGAGACGTCCAAAGCGCATTTTTTGATTACGTTCTTGTGCGGCGAGCTCGTGAAGGTTTGCAGAAGCTTCGTCCGTTATCCGCATTATATAGCTCAGATTGAGCTCACTGACAGCTCCAGGCACAGTACCTCTGTCTTCGCTTGTCGCTCGAAACACCGCGCGTGTTCATGTTGGGCTCCTCGGCGATGCATAATTCATCGACAAGGAAATGAGTACACATATTCAATGCTCTGTGATGATCAAGTTTTTCTGTGACGGACTCTGGACCATCAGAGGCCCTGTCGAAGCTGAAAAGCGTCTGCAGACGATAAAACTTGGATTCATGCGCTGCTCTAATGCTCTGCATGCTCGTTTGTACATTCGACATCTCCCTTGATTCCTTTGCGAGTCTCGCTACTCCCTGTGATAGGCATAACGTTTGATTGTTCCTGCGCCACCATTGACGCATCAAACATTTGTCCAAAAAATGATCGAACCCTCTCCTCGCAAAAGGTCCTAGCAGGAATCGAACCTGCGTTAGTGGAATTCGAAGATAACAGATACTATGCATCAGAATCCACTGTGATAACCGCTACACTATAGGACCGTAGTAGAGTGTTCGTCTGTCAATACCCAAGGAAGGATCAGGCGAGTTCGTTCATCCTTCCCGCGTCTGGTAATATCTCTACCTGGGGGAGCTATAAGGCAGCGGCAAGGTGGAGGAACAGGGAATCCCTGGCAGACACAGTGAGTATGTCCGGGGAAGTCGAAACAGCCCTAGCTGGGCAGCCGATGATGACTAGAGAAATGTCGGAAAGAAGAGCATGCGATTGAGAGAGCTGAGACCGTGGGAGGAGTAAGAGAAATGCGTGGCGCGATACGACGGCGATATTAGGCGGAGAGCGCCTCTCAGTCGGAGGAGAGCCTGACGGGAGATAATTCTGCAGGAAGTCGAGTCAGGGCGTTTTCTAAAGCAATGAGTTGGATGCTCGCCCTGAGCCGAGCACTTCCAAGCCGTACTTCTTGCTCTTGCGTGCGCTGTCTACCTTTAGCCCATTGCAATTTTCCGTATTTGCCGAATGCGCATTCGAAGCGATTCGAAGTTGGTGACTGTCGACTTTTGCTGAGCTCCGGTCTGGTGGTTCGTGGCGAGAGAACAACACCAGCGCCGGTCGTGGCCCACATTTCGGTGGGTGCCGAAGGATCATGTGACTACCAAACTTCAGCCGGCATTTCCCGACTCCGAACAAACCACCATGATTAATTCCAACGCATCTCGACGGCCTCGCAGCGCGTGATGACAGGACGCTTGAGCTTGCAGGCTCTCAATCTCTATACTTGTTTCTATGTCTTTAGGATCAAGATGTGTGACACGTGTAAGCCCAACCCTGATAGATGCACGCGAACTCGCCCTTGCTATTACCGTTCCCTCATCGGCAGCTGACGACTTGAATATGCCTATGACGAGACACTAGTACGTGCTATACTGGACCTATGGTCTGAATAGCAGAAGGTGCGTGGTGGGCATCCTCGTTCCTTCCTTCATCTCGCCCGTGCCTCCTCATTCTACCGTCTGCTTCATCGCCCCTCATATACACCTCAGAGCCCACATACTGCGCCTAACAGTGATCCTAAATACCAGTGTATGTACGCAAACCTCACGAATCTTCCTCTCATCTGATAAGCGCCCAACAGCTCTTTGTCATGTCGATGCACCTGGCGCTCCCCGCGACTCCCACGCAGCTCGATGAAGAGACCGCATCCCTTATAGCGCCGCTCGCACTTACGGACCTCGACGATATGGCCGGGGACTTTTCCGATCAGCAATTTGCATTCGAGCTGCAGGCAGAAGCGTTAGAGACGATGTTGCGGAACCCCGGCATCGACCCGGTCAGAGCGGCGCGGCAGGCAAGAAAGCAACTTACACAGCGCCTGGAAGAAACTCGGTGTGTATCAAACTCCCTATACTCGGTGCTGAGCTGACGGAGCAGAGGTCCACCGGCGACGACGAGCGCACCATCACCGGCGATGAATGCTGCTCCTGGAGAGCCTTCGGAACCTGCTACTTCATCTGCGCACCAACCCGAAGCCACTGCAAGCCGCGCATCGACGTCTAGAGCCCCTCCCACAGAGCAGCGCATGCCTACGTCTTCACCCCCTCGGGTCGAATTCTCGTACTCCCCGCTTCCTTCAGGTGAAAGCCTAACGATGGTTGATGTCGTATAGGGATACAACGACGTCGTACCTGTGTATCGTTATAAGTGCGTTTTCGAGTGCGTAGCGAGTCTGATCCACTTATCAATCGAGGTCTAGTACAACCGGCCGTCTCGTCGCGCACGTCCGCCCTGAGGCTATCCTAGGATTGGATTTTGAGCAACCAGATTTTGCTGACATCATCAGCGACCTCGATTACCAGGAAAATGAGGAAGAAACGTACGAGGACGAGTATCCGATGTCGCCGCAAGTCGAAGAGCGGCTTCCGTCCCCTGACGGTGAATCCGACAACGCCTTCGACGTCGCATATGGAGAACTCCTGGACGACCAGTCGGAAGCGCCCGTCGCCGAGTATGATGATGAGTGGCCCGACGAAGCAGCTCCTTCAGAAGGTCCAGATGAGTTCGAGAAGGAAAGACGGTCTGCTAACGAAGCCGAGGCCCTGCCAATTCGGTGGGAAGCTGTGGAGTCGCCTTCATACATACGGTATGTGGTGTTATTGGATGACCAGTATAAGATGGAGATTTGACGTGCGGCGTGCAGACGAACTACAAGCCACCGCGCGCTGTACACGTGTGAAGGCTGCTACGATCATACGTGGTCAACCGAGTGCGTCGACGCGCCTTGTGGACACCATTTCTGCGCAGAATGCGTCGAGAGACTCGTCCGTTCCACGCTCACAGACGAAAGTCTCTTCCCTCTGCGCTGTTGCGGGCAGCCTCTGGCCGACGCAGCGGTGGACGTACAAATTCCAGCCACCCTTCTGGCGCAGTATCGGACTAAACGCGCCGAATACGTCGTCGCGCCCGCCGACCGTGTATACTGCGTCAATGCCCGGTGCTCTGCATTCCTCGGCTCGAGCATGAGGTCTCCGCGACCCGTCGTCTTCTCCTGTACGGCGTGCCGCACGGCGACCAGCGCGCAGTGCAGACAGCCTGGTCATGCGGGGCGTGACTGCGTACAGGAGTCCACCGCCCAATTTGACGCGCTCGTGAAGGAGAAGCAGTGGCAGCGCTGTCCCTCGTGCGGCGCGACTGTCGATCGCACGGATGGCTGCCCACACATGGTATGTCGGTGCAGCGCGGAGTTCTGCTATCTTTGTGGCGGATCGTATACCACGGCCCATGTATGCGAGCCGACAGAGAGCCCTGAGGTCCAGTTGGTCCACCTGCCTAGGTATTAGAGCAGTAGAATAATTGTGTTTCTTTGCTTTATGCGTTCAAGAGAATAGACCAAGGCCATTGCATGAGCATATGAAAATCCATCTCATGACGGAGTCTAGCAGTCCTGCGAGGCTTAATAGAGTATTTCCGCCCAAGTGCCTCTGCGGTGTGGAGGTGCCAGGATCGGCAGGTCACGGTTCGGAATAGGTTTGTCGTAATCAACGAGCAATGAATTGCGTCGCATACCGGAATACATATCGCGATGGCGAGGCAGTTGATGCATCTATCAGGCAACATCAGGCATGAGCGTACTATGAGAGCCCAAGAGTATATCTTACCGTGCTATCGATGGCTGCAGTCGAAGGAAAAGTTATAAAGGAAGACTCCAAGGCTCCCTTACACCCAAAGGTCATACTCTCTGTTTCAGGGTCACGGCAGCCCGTCTGCGTCCGAGTATGCACAAGAATTTACCTATGTTGGCAGCGAGATGTGCACCGGGTGACAGAGGGATACATGTTTTGCAACGTTTCCTCATTCTGAGTGGTCTAGGGTCCGACAATCAGGCATATCCCTACGAGTACCACCTCTCCCGCAACTTCTTTCTCCTCACCATCGGCCGGGTCACGACCAATCCGATCGCCAACGCCGAGATCGTCAACACCAGTTGGATCTTGTTGAACCCCTCGCTCAAAACATCGAACGTCCCCGATGGCGACACCCGCGTCAGGAACATGTCGAGTCCGTACGCGTACACGAGCGATGTCGACTCGAGCAGCGCGGGACTGGTGATGATCTTCGCAGTGTTCGTGATCTGTGGGGCTAGCATTAGTATCACTCAAAGCGCATCGACCGAGGCTGCACTCACCTCATATTTGTGCGACAGTATCCTCTTCGGATCGTCGGGCAGGACGGGCTCATACTGGATGAGCAATTCTTCTGCGTCTTGTGCGGTAGGCTTATGCTTGGGTCGCCGCGGGTCGAGTAGTCGACGCTGCAGCGAGTGGATCTTGCCATCAGCGCGGGCGACTGCGAAAGTTGAGTCAGCACACGTCCGCCGACAAAGATCGCATACGTACCAATAAGGTCTTTCATGGTTATCCCGTGCTTCGTCCGCGTCGTTGCGAGCGCGGTGATGGGTTGGGGATACGCGTAGGTTTGCTCGTACGTCGTGTAGTTGAGGAGACCCGTATCGAAGGCGGATAGCTCAGCACTGCGCACGGTCAGCACATACAAAGCGGCCAGCAATCGATAAACACACCTTCCGGTCTTCTCATCCGGCGCATGGCCCTCGTAGAATTCGACCGTAACCACCCGGTAGCCCGTGACACCGCTCCCAGCAGCCTCGCCCTCGTAGTACGAGTACACCAGCCAATGCTCCGTCAACGACGCGTGCACATCGCACACTCCGCGCACCGCGGGAACGCGCGCATGATACAGCACCGTGCCCTTCGCGGCGTCGACGACTGAGACGCCGCAGCCAGAGGTACCGGATGTGAGCACGCCGACGAGGCGCGGGTTGAGGTACTTATAGAGCGTCTTGCGGTCCGCGACGACCTTGCCGAGGCTCGCGATGGGGCCGCGGGACAGGGGGATGAGCGCGTCGATGCTGTCGCCGTGGGTGGCGGGGATGGTCCAGGCGGGGTAGGCGCTGTCGGAGCCAAGGGTATAGCCGGAGAGGCGGCCGTGCTCGAGGAGAGGGAAGTAGAGGGAGGAGGCGTAGGTGGCGAAGGTGACTTCGGAGGCCTTGGTCTCGGGGAAGATGGTGTACTGCATGGCCATTGAGTAGGTGAAGTTGACGAGTCAGGCGAAAAAGGACATACATCAAGGGACTCATCAACTAGAACGACTACCCTGGACTCAGCGTCAAGGAGGAAGGCATCCGCCAAAGGCTTCTTCGCCGCGACGAAGCCGAGCAACGGTTCGCCCTTGTCGAACTTGCGGCGCATATCCTTGCCAGTCAGGGCATCAAGATGATACAACACCGTGTGCGTCTGGCCCTGCTTATCGTCAGCCGATATCTTCCACTCTCTGCTCGAAACGCACCTGCGGAGTCTTCCTCTGCGCGACCACCACCACCTGCGGCGTCTCTCCATCGCTCACGGTCCTCAGCGTGGACACCTTCACCGGCGTTACCACCCCATCCTTATCTTCATACAACCGACTCCACAGCACCGCCCCATTGCTCGAGTCCAGCCCGTACACCACGCCCCGCGCCGTCGCCGCAACAATGACCTGCCTAAAGCCAAACGCGTCCCGAAACACGCCGACCTCGGACGCGGGCGACGTCGCCGAGGCGTACGCGCCCGTCGCAAAGCGCTTGGCGAAGCGATACACGTACTGCGGCAGCTGTCGCGCGTCGCGGAGCTGACGCTGCAAGCGGGAGGTGGAAGGCGAGGTGGAGGAGGAGGAAGCGGCAACGCGCTCGGGAAGCTCGACGAACTCGGCGGCGGCGATGTGCGCGAGGGCTTCGTCGCGGGTCCATTTGAGGTCTTCTTGCTGCCAGAACTGGACGGCGCCGGTGGAGGTGGTGAGCACGAGGCGGGTGAGGACGGTCCAGCCGCCGGGGACAGCGGCGTCCATGTGGAACTGCAGGCGAGGTTAGTGGTGAAGGGGAGGATAGGGAGTAGCGGTTAAGGGACGTACGTGCTCGATTTTGCCGTAGCGGTCGGTGTCGAAGGGGATGGTGAAGCCGGTGACGAGGGTGAAATGCGGGGTAAAGACATCGACGGTGACTTTCTATAGCACCGTCAATTAAGCAGAACAAGTGTAGGGAGAGGAACGCACCTTGAAGGTGATCGACCAGTAAAGGCGCGCAATGTACGGCTTGCCGTCTTTGTCGAGCCCGCCGGAGTACAGCGCGGGCGCGGACGGCACCTGCGGAAAGCTCAGCATCCTGCGTACAGTGCAGGAGAACCATGCGCACCTCGAAGTCCCACACCGTATCGGTGACGCCTGGCTCTTTTTCGCTGAGCTTGACAATACGGCCCGCGCCATTGGTCTTCTTCACCACGAGCATGCCTTGGTTGGCCAGAGTAATGTCCAGAAGCTCCTCAACGTCCGCGTCATTGGCTTGCAGAGGTCGGGCGAGCAGCTTGGGCTCGAGGGGGATCGACTTGAGCTTGCCCTTCTCAAGCCACACGACAGCTCGTTGGTCGCCGTTTGTGAGAGTCATAATTTGGGAGGGGTCGGTGACATCGGAGGGGACGCGGCGCGAGGCAAGCTCGGCGCCGGTGATAGGGTCGATGGCGGTCAAGTGGACGGTGTACGAGGCGAACTCTTTGGCAACTCCAATCGCGTATACGGCCTCTGCGGTGTTCACGAGCTGGAAGTACGTGACGAGAGAGCTAGGGCCCGCTTCAGGTTTCGTAGTATTGACTGGAAGATGCGCACGCACCCTTGGTCCTCCGATCTCCACGTCCACTGTGTCTTCCCCCCGTTCTTGCCGTTCAGTCGGGTGACGGTGTGACCTCCGGTCAAGACGTTCAGTTCAGCCATTTCCGGCGCGAAGGCGACATGGGTGCCAAAGGACGATGTGGGGCCTTGCAAGTCATCGTATAGCTTCCTCTCGAAAAGTATGAATCCAGTCAAGGACTCGAACATTCGTACAGTCGAAGAGCCAGGGCCCGATAATGCGACCACCGCTATCCTTTTTGTCAGCAAGCGGTGGGGGAAGTATCAGAAGGAGCTACGCACCATCTTCGTACTTGTGGTAGGAGACTACAGGGTCTGAGTCGTCGAAGACATGCCTCCAGGCTGCGGGCCATTAGTATGACGCGCCACGAGCTCAATACTGCCACGTACTAACGCCCCCACTGACTGGGTCCAACGCTGCCAGCACATTCTTATCCGTGACCGACAAAATGACACTCTTGGACGTCTTCCCCTTGACTCTGTGCATGAGCGGCGCCGTCCCTGGCGTATACACCTGGGGGACGCCGACAAGGCTCTTGTGCCAGTCGATCACCCCGACGTCGGACTCATGTAGGGCCCATGATAGAGTTGAAGTTACGAGGACGATAAGCGGCGTCCAGAGCCGCATCCTCATCGCAGACGACGGTGAGCGCAAGTTCGATTGGCGGCGCGCGACTCGGACAAGCGCGCGCGGCTCACTCGGCCGGTACGCGCACGTGACTGCGCGTGTGTGGACCCACAAGTTCGAGTTCGGACACTTGCTTTAAGCCATTGCGAAGAAAATCGAGAGAAATACGTATGTAAGTGCTATGCTACAGAAGTGGGTATGTGGTGAGTACAATTACAAGTGGTGTAAGTGAGGACTGTCGATCCTTGGACTGTCAGCTGAGGCACCCTCGAGCCTCGTCGTTTAGCGGGCAAGGCCAGCGGCGCGACCCGCCGACCTCACCCAGCAGCATCGGTAGGTGGCCGCCCACCGACGCTGCACCCCGCCAAATCAGCACACCGAAGCGCCCAACGGCGTGCTAACATGCGGAGGAGGGTATCCAATTAGTGTTTTTTACGCTGTCCACGTCCATGACCCCCATTACCACGGTTGGCAGAACCTCCCCTTCCTCTCCCGCCTCCGGAGGTCTGCCTCCTGTAAGGGAACCACTGTTCCCGGGCTGTGACCTGCTCGTGCACCTGCTCGTATAACCTCGAGGGTACGCGGTCGTATTCAGCCACCTGCCTGAAGGCGTTGCCGCGGTGAAGCACCAGGCCGTCCTGCACAGCCCAACGCACAGCGTGGAGGTTCGGCTGGCCGGAGTACACCGCGTCGTCCCCCTTGGGTGCAACGTCGCCCGACGAGTTAATGAGCTCCTCGTAGAAGTACCACAGCTCGTTCTGGTCCTTGGATGTCCGGAAGGGCCTATCCTTCATGTCCGGCGAGGGCGCCTGAGGGTTGTAGTCGATGATAGGCAGGTCGCTCTCGTCCATCCGCAAACGGTGACCGATGCCGGCCACGAGCACGTCCATGAAGGTAGAGCAGAGCCACGGCTTCGAGAAGCCGGCGGCCTCGTCGAAGAGGCGCCAGTACGCCATGCGAAAACCGACATCCCAGGCGTCGAGGTACAGGTTGCGGTCAGCGATGCCAGCAGGTACCGCGGGGTAGGCCGAAGGCTTGCCGGACTGGTCCTTGAGTCCGAGATTGTTCGACGCATGGATCCCGTCTGCGAGACCAAGGACGCCGACGGGGTCGTGCTTGACAAGCTCGTCCAAGTAGTCGGTGTTGTTGCGAGCGGCGGCGAGCATCTGCGCGACTCCATCGTGATCGCTCGCGTAGTCTCGGATTGAGGGGCGCAACACGACTGGCGTGGGTAGCGCGTCGGGTACGGTCGGTGCAGATGGTTCAGGCGAAGCCGATGTGGATGGCTCAGGCGCAGGCGACATGGAAGAGTCGACAGCTGGCGTAGACGACTCTGCTATGGGTGTGAACGGCTCTTCCTCATACGGCGCGGACGGTTCGTCGTCGGTCGGCGCGATCGGCGCAGGCGCAGTCGGCCCGAGGGTGAAGGGCTCGATAAGGGGCGGCGTAGGGATGGCCGAGGACGATGGAGTAACGACCGGAGACGACGGAACGCTTGACGGCAGAGGCGGCGGCGTCTGCGGAGTAGGCGTCGAAGGTGACGGGTCCGATGGCGCGGGGCTCGGCGAACGCGACGATGACGGGCTCAATGAACGAGAAGACGACGGACTCGCGGGCGGTGGTGGCGCCGTGGCCTGCGACGAGGACGGGAGAGTCAGGCCTGAGGTAGTACGCCGAGTGACAGGCGCAACAGTCGGGTCCGCGGGCATCGATGCGAGTTGCTGCGTCACGGGCTGTGTCGACTGGGCGCGTTTGGCAGCAGCCTGCGCAGCGCGCTGTTGAACAAGCTCCTCTGGAACCATGTCAGCAAACGCATTGCTTGAAGGTCAAACAAAGTACTTACCCTCCTCTTCAAGGTTCTCCATCAAAAGCTGAGCCTCCGAGTGTATGATCCACTGCGCTAGGAGCGTGCGCGTGGTGCCATAGATGAGCGGGTCGATCGACGAATGATCCAGAGGCTCGATATCGCCGCCGAACTCGCGGAGGGTGTTGACCATCGCGAGCTCTATGGCAGAGAGGTCCGCTGCAACGTCTTGAGCAGTCGAGCCGACGAGAGCCGTCCGATGGATAGTGCGCCTCCCGGGCAAATGATCTCTCGCGCTGTACGCGATGCGTAAAAACGCCGGAAGACTACACGGCATTCGGTGTGGTTCGGCGCCAACCTCCAGCTTCAGAACGTCATTTGACAAGAGGTCCATCGCGTCTCCACCAGGCCGCTGGCGAAGCTCCAAGATGATCCAGAATAGGACGTTGTAAATCCAATCCTCGACGGCGAAGGAGAGGTCGGCGTCATATGGGATTGTGAGGCTGTCACGGACGACGATGGCGATGGGGTTGCCGAGCTGGTAGCCGAAGATGTAGTCCGTTGGGTGAGTGACGGCGTCGGGTACGAAGGCGCGAAGAGCGGCGAACACGTTGGTCGTATCGTTCTGCATAGCCATGCGATCCGCGAAGCCTGCGCAGAAACCCGCCTTGTAGTTGTCCGAGGTCTCGTGCAGGAACTCGGCAAATCGCTTAAGCAACGGGGCATGCCTGGGGTCTAAAGGGATGCATTGGGAAATGGGTTCGAGGAAGGCTGCGTAGAGGTGATGAGTGAAGGTCATGACACGCAGAAATTGCCCGACTCACCAATGTCGTTCTGGGGTTCGTCCACGGGCACGTCGGACGCCGGAATGGAGCGCAGGCTATCGTTCGAGGAGGTATCGAAGTCCAAGGGAACCGCGTCATTGGTCAAGTACAGGGTCACACCACGTCCTTCCAAGATCTCCACCACATCGCTCGGCACCTCGGAGAAGTTCGCGGAAAGAATGTCGTCGGCGACCAACGAGTAGACGTAGGCGTGCACCATCTTCCATAAGTGAGGATCCAAGGACGGAGGGCACTCATCGAGCAGGAATTCGGCGGGGCTAACAAGGTGGTGCGCTACCGAGTAGACGACAGCGCGTTCGAATGCCGTGCAGTCGACGGTTTCCTTGCGATGGATCTTCTGGCAGCGCTCGAGGTCGTCTTGTGTGAACGGTGCGTCAGCAACGGCCGCTAGGAAAGCGGATTGCGGTGCGTTAGGTGCCTCCGCTACAGCCGACAGGTATTCGCCCCATGTCTGTGCGATCTTGTATCCGTCGGGGTACGCCAAGTTGAATATGCCGAAGATGATCCTATACGCGAGCGCTTGTACCACGTCCTTCGCCTTCAGCTTGCAGATCATGGACTGGTCCCGCGCGCACACATACGCTTGCGCGTACTTGCGGCCGAGCATCTCTCCTGCGGTCCACTCCAAGATCGGCATGCCGGACCATTGCGACGGTTGAAGGAGGTCCATACGACGAACAAAACCTTTGGCGATCTGGCGTGCGACTGCGTGCAAGAAGCCCTGGCGGAAGTGTTCGAGCGTAATCTCCTCCAAGAAGCCTCGCAGGTCCTGTTGAACATCCTTATCCAGTGCGTTGAGGATCTCGTTCTCGACGTCGGCCCAGCGGCGACCGACGTTCGCGTCCTCGTAGGTGAAGGCGATCGACATGTCTGGACTGCGTGAGTATCTTGTCATCGATGCTGAGAGATAGGACGCACTCGCTACGCCGGCCACATCAGTGAAGGATTGAGAAGAAGTGTTTGCAAACGAGTTTTCCTCTGTTAGGGAAAGGGTTAGCCAAAATGTCCAAAATTGATGGCGGTACACATACCCGTCGCCTCGGGCAACGGGGCCTCGGATGGCGCGTCGGAGGCGTGAGCCGCAGCTACTGGTGCTTCTCCGACCTGGGTAGAGTAGATGATGGCGCCGTCCGTGGATTCTGCAAAGCTTGAGCATCGATCGAGACATCGCGAGATGGGCTACGCACCCTGTGATACGACCTCCGAGGCAAAGTCAGGGTAGGGTGTGGTTGGAATAGTGTAGTCGTCGGGAAGTGAGTAGGCGTTGGGAGGTGTATCGTCGTCTGCAAGCAAATCAGCAAAAAAGGCTAGCACCGCTCAAAGAGAGAACGTACCCGTCGCCTCAAGCAACGGGGCAGTTGACGCGTCGAAGGCTCCTTGCGCGTCAAAGGCTTCGACATAGGCGGGGGCTGGAATGGAGCTCTGGTACAAGGTATTGAAGTACATCGCGTTCTGCTGTGCGAGTTCTAAGCGGATATCAGATCAGTGGCTGAAAGGAGTCTAGCACGACGGGTAACGCACGCATAAGCCTGAACTTGTCCTCGTCAAACATGTCTGGGAAATCAGGTTGGGCCGAGTAGAGGACTTCTTGGGATGGTTCGGGGACGGTGTTCGGGGTGAAGGCTTCGTAGCCTGCGTCGTCGAACGTGGTGTACGTCTCGGTGGGGGCATCGGTGCCAAGCTCTGCACGAACGGGTCAGTCACTGGTCATGGACGGGCACTAGCCACGCACCAGACGCCGATGGCGTCGAGGCCTCATCGGGGGAGGGGATGGATAGTAGGTCGAAAATCGAGGGCACGTCCGATAGCGCATCCGGAACGGTTTGCTCCTCGGCGGCTTGGTCGTCCTCTTGGACAGCCCGCTCGGAGAAGTCCTGGGCGATTGGCTCAGAGAACTCTGCCATGTCGAAGGCGGCGTTGTCGTAGTCGGCGTTGGAGTCGATGTCCTGGGCGGAAGGAGTGATGTACTCGGTGGACGGAACGGCGTACTCGACGAACGGGACGTTGTCCTCAATGTCGGGTGTCTCGGTGGAGACATCGAAGTCGTTGACGTATTCGGCGTAGAGCGCATCGTCGGGAGTGATGTCGACGGTGCTGACGGGCTCAGCCTGGACGTCGGTAGGCTCGGCATTAGGGGCATTGACTTGCTCGACCGCCTCCTCGTGCTCGACGGGCTCTTCGTCCATGTCCTCATCGGACTCTTCCTCCTTGTCCTCGATCGCGGAAGCGGGCTGGTTCAGGGTCGTCGACGAGTCCTCAGACTGGTCGGATTGCTCGTCCTCGGAGACAGAGTGTTCGGATTCTTCGGGTTGCTCGGAATGCTCGCCCTCGGCGTCAGAGTCGGTATCTAAGGCTCGTTGGTTAGCCAACTATGGTCCTGAGTACAGAAGGAGGGCAACGCACCTGAAGCCTCGGAGGCATGGGGCGACGGAAGGGTGGTAGGAGGCGATGTAGGGGGAGGAGGAGAGGGGTTGACGTCCGTCTCGACGTTGGCGCCGACGGGTGCATCCTCGTGGACGCTGGCAACTTGATGCTCGACGTCGACGCTGACGGATTCGTCCTCGTTGACGCTGGCGGCTTCGGCTTCGTTGACGCTGACGGGTTCGTGTTCGACGCTAACTGGTACGTCCTCGTTTACGCTGACGGGTTCGATCTCGTTGACGATGGCGGGTTCGATGTCGTTGACGATTGCGGGTTCGTCCTCGTTGACGATAGCGGGTTCGTCCTCGTTGACGATGGCGGGTACATCTTCGTTGACGCCGACGGCCTCATCTGCGTTGACGCTGACGGGTTCATCTTCGACGGCATGTTCGTCTTCGTCGGAGGAAGAAGAGAGTTGATCGGCATCGTTGTCCAGTTCCGTGTTGGAGGCGGGCGCGTCGGGCAGGATGCGCTGGAGACGAAAGTCAGCATGGGGAGTCCGAGATCAAGCTCGGGAGGACTGAGGGCAAGCACGGGGATGGGATGTCCGAGGTGAACGAGGGGATGGAGGAAAGTCAACATGCAACGTGAGAAAACACGAGGCAGCGATAATGAACCATAACGTAAAAGGGCCATTAAGCCAGCTCCCCGCACACAACGCGCCCGCCGCCGCCATAGCAGGTGTGGCAGGCCCCACGTAAAAGGCAGCGACGTCCACCGCACGAAGGTGAACCGTAACACCGAGGCAGCACACACGCACCTTCCTAGCCAGGATCTCCTCCCGCGTCGCGAGCGTGAGAGCGTGCGCGCGCTCGTTGAACCCGGCATCGTCATCGGCCGGGGTGATCCCCAGTTTCTCGACCAGGTAGGCCTTGATGTCCTGGCGCGAGATAACAAGATCCTTGAGGGAGCGCTCGACCTGCTCGCGCAAGTCCGGCTTAACATGGTTCAGCAGGATGGCGGCGATCTTGAAGGGTAGGCAAATAGCGGCGAGGATGGTCCGGAGAGTCCAGTACACCCAGACGAAGATGGTGTGCTGGGGAGGGTTGGGGAGGGTGGGTCAGCAAGGCGTTCAATGGTCAGAAATCGAGCGGTAGTCATGTGCCCGAGAAAGTAGGCCCGTGCGCGCCCAGAAAAGTAAAAGGCACTCACCGAAGCCAGTCCAAGCTGCGCCCCCGCAGCCAGCAGGAGGAACCGCACGGCAAAGTGGGCCAGGTCCTTCTCCCAGGTGTACCCCAGAAACGCTATCTCCCGGATGTAGAAGAGGATGAGTTCGTAGTTGTGGGCGATATTCGTCAGGATGTTCCATAGCTGCACCGGGGACGCCAGCACGGTCCAGTCCGGCACCGCGAGCGCATAAGGCGACATTCTGTGCTCGAACGGAGGAGATATCGCGTCTTCGATCATGATGCGGTAGAGCCCGGGCATGTTGTAGTTGCGGACGAGGGGGATCTGGGGGAGGGTGGTTAGGATAGGTTCGGCCGAGGAAGAGGTGTGGCAAGGCCGGAAACACGGGACTGACAGAGGCGATGACCAGGAAGTACACCGTGGAGATGTGGAGGGTTAAGCGGTTGGGGCCGAAGAGCGTCAAGGAGGCCTGTGGCAAAGGACGAGTTAGCAATCCTAGTCATTGTGCAACGGAGGATAGACGTACCGCGACGAGCATCGCCGCGACCACGGGCCAGAGGATGGTGAGAAGTTCCGGGATGGTATTGAAGTCGATCGCGGTCGTGTCGCCGGGGAGCGCATCGTACAACGTGCGAGCATATTGAAGGAAAGGGACGACATAGTCAGAAACCTGATCGAATTCGGTGGGCTCGGGGGGAAAGACGAAGCCGAGGGCCTCGGCGAAGGAGTACTGGATGTGGTAGAGGACGCGGAAGATGGTCTGGATGGTGGTGCCGACCATCTGGATAGACGCCAAGACGGCGTCGAGCGATGGGGGGTCCATCGTATATGGCGTTGAGAGCGCCCTAAGCTTGAGAGTCAAAGGGCTTGGGCCGGGACGAGCGAGATGGTTATGCGCGCAAATGTGGGCGTCGCAGGAAAGGTGTGGAAGGGGGGCGAAGAAAGGGCGCCGGGTTTTATCGTGCGCGGACCAGCCTGGGAACAAGGGCGGGTGGTCTGTGGGCGCGCGGTTCGAATAACAATAAGGGTCCACTGCGGCGAAGATACCCCCTTTTGGGTGCCCCCATGTTTCCGCGATGGGTAGGTGCTCCCTCCGCCACTGGGCGCGCGGAAAGGGTTCCGATGAGTTCTCATGCTCTCTTGAGAGCAAGAAATGAGCCCCCACAGGCTCCCCACCTCCCGGGCAGAGGCAGCTCTCGCGGCGCCTAACTGATAACGTTCGTCAAAGGGAACAGCGCGGACTTCGAATTGAATGACTCACGCGGGTAGGGATCACGGCCTGCAGAAGAGCAGCTGTATAGGCTGGGAAAGATCATGGCACAGCAATCAGAAGATCGTAATGGAGGACGGCCAGGTCATGGCACGGCAAGCGGCCCCGTCGCTGCCACACGATTCCTTGCGCCCCAACACGAGGCGTATCACCAGAATATCATGGCTCGTCATCTGCACAACTTCTTGCCATCGTCAAGTGACTTTCAGGTGTGTCCGAATACCCGGTGCTGCCGCAGACAATACAGTTGTGTGATCTTGTTTGTCGCCTATTGTTCTGCCACGCGGTTCCTTCCTTTGGTAATGGGTGGCGTAAGCTTCGTATCAATCAGGTTTTGCGTTTCAAGAAGGGGGTACGCGTCGTGGCAGACTTGCACGCATGGACACCAGCAAGCTATATGGTAGCAGGAGAAGGGAGGAAGGTCCTGCTGCTGCGCCCTGTACGCGTGACCCCACGTTTCTGCTGCGTGACAATTGTAACGCTCGTCCTTTCGTTTTACGCTCATCATTGCACCTCTCTCGAACCTTTGTCCGCGTCGGATGCGCGTATGCATCATTGCGTGCCGCTCTAGGTGCACTGGACGCACAGACATGGTCCCTAGGCATGATAATCCAACACTGAGGTAGGGTAACCACCTTCCCTTCTCGAGACCTTGCCCAGGGCGGCGGGCCCCAAATTATAGTCGCGTAGTATCTCTTGTACCATATCAATGACAAACGATACCTTGTCTACTTCTACGTCAGTCATACTGCTGTGTGCAGTTGCATGCCTTGCTGGCTGCCATCAAGTAAGAATAATAGCAATTCCCCTGATCTGAGCAGTCTCGTAGTACCACTCAAAAAAGATCTAACATCCAAGCTAAGCTACTCTCTTCGCTCAGCTCAAGCTGCCAACCTCTGCCTTCAACGAGCTAGCAACTTAGAGGGATTTTGCCGAATTTCGCTGCGTGACACACAAATAAAGTGCAGGATGGATTGATGATTCGAGTGGCGCGCTTGTCTTGAACGTTCATTGCACTTTCCCATCGCCCATCCACACCATGTCGCTATACAACCCAGACCGCTGGATAGACCAGCTCATGAGCTGCAAACACCTGTCCGAGCCCGAAATGAAGATACTTTGCGAGCGCGTCCGCGCCATCCTGCTCGAGGAATCCAACATTCAGCCCGTCTCCAGCCCGGTCACGATCTGCGGCGACATCCACGGGCAGTTCTGGGACCTGCTGGAGCTCCTGAGGAAGGGGGGCGACATACCCGACACTAGCTACATCTTCATGGCACGTACGTGTTGCTCGTTGCGCGGGCCGACGCGCTGAGCGCTTACCAGGGTGACTTTGTCGATCGCGGACACTATAGCTTGGAGACGGTGTCCCTGCTTCTTGCGCTGAAGGCAAGGTACTTCGTCTTGCGCTATGGATGCGGGGAGGGGGAACGCACGCTCATGACGCGATCGAAGATACCCCGACAAGGTCTCGCTCCTGCGCGGGAACCACGAGAGCAGGCAGATCACGCAGGTGTACGGGTTCTATGGTGCGTGGCAGTACCTCATCTCCTGGACAGTTCTGACGCGCGCCCAGACGAATGCCAACAGAAGTACGGGAGCGCGACCGTGTGGAAGGCCTGCTGCAACGTCTTCGACTACCTCAACCTCGCTGCCGTGCGTGCGCAGGTGCATTCCCCCTCCCCTCCTCTCATTCGCATCGCAGATCATCGATGGCGAGACCCTATGCGTGCACGGCGGCCTCTCCCCCGACATACGAACACTAGATCAGATCCGCGTGCTGTCGCGCGCGCAGGAGATCCCTCATGAAGGCGCGCTGTGTGGTACGTCTCACCTCAACACCCTCTCCGATATGCTCTCTCTCTCGCTCCCTGTACCCCCGCATCTTCCACCGGGACTCCGGCTTATCACCGGGGATGTTCATGTCAAGACCCCCCGAACCTGCCAACTTCTTGTCCGACATTTACCACCGACCTACTTCCCAAGGATCCTTGGGTTTCCCGTCGTCTGCGGAGACCATCTTCGGCGGCTGTCCAGCTTCTGTCCGACTCCCAACATAAACTTCGCCCCCAATAAGCTACGGTCCTCCTCTATCCTCCCTCGCTACACCTCACGGCCTTCTTGAACGTACCTCCACCTCTGTTGGCCATAAGCTCATACACACACACCTCCCAGACCTCATGTGGTCCGACCCCGACGAGGTCGACAACTGGGCCGTCAGTCCTCGCGGTGCGGGGTGGTTGTTTGGCGAGTCCGTCACAAGAGAGGTACGCTAGGTTCCCTTCCCGCGTAGCTACGATCAGCAGGCTGACGTCGCCAATCCCACCCTCCCCCAGTTCAACCACACCAACGCCCTCCGCCTCATCGCCCGCGCGCACCAGCTCATCCAAGAAGGCTACAAATACATGTTCGACTCCTCCCTCGTCACCGTGTGGTCCGCGCCGAACTACTGCTACCGGTGTGGGAATCTCGCGTCGATATTGACCATACGGGAAGACGGGGAACGGGTGTTTACGGTGTATGGTGCCGCAGCCGAGAATGAAAGGGACGGGGGAGTGGGGGGAAGGGGAGTGGTGAGTGCTCACAAGTCCTCTTGGCTTCAAATAACGGTCCATGATATGCTTGTCGTACGCTAACGCGATCGTTACAGAATCAAACGCAGTATTTTATGTGAAGATGGGCTCGGTTGCGCGTTGTATACATACCATCTTCTTCAATGTGGATTCGCGTTCGGCTACCGTCATACACCCTTTGGTGTTACTCAAGAAGAAAGCCAGACCCTCCGTCAAGATGGAATATCGGTCAGTTTGAATGGCTCACAGCCTATTGCGCGCACACCGTACGCAAGCCGCCATCGCGCAGTCTCTGCAGAACTGAGGATCGCTTAGCACGGTGCGTCCGTAGTTCCGTGGTACTCACCAAGAGAAACAGCGCTAGACGATCGTGACAGCTCTCACAACGACCGCCACCGTACTGCTTGCGCCACCTATGCCCATCCGCCCCGCAATCGTGGTTGTATCTCAGCCTCTCCACCCGCTGCGCGACCCTTTCCCTGAAGACATCCGGCGCCGCCTGGCGCGCTCTCGCCCCTAGCTCGTTCTCCACCCGCAGATGTGCAGTGTCCAAGAGCCGGCCCTCGTCCCACTGCCGACATCTGCAATTCTTCCACCGCGCCGCGCAGAGGTAGCAGAACTGCGCGCGGCAGCGGCACGTCATGTGGAAGCAGCCCTGGCTGAGCTCGACGATGTTCTTGCACTCGGGGCACGTTTGCCAGCCGGACGCGCGCGCGAGCGCGCGGACAGCTTCCGCGGCCTGGTTCTCGCCGCACGCCGCCCCCGGGTGTGCGCTTTCCTTGCAGCACGAACATGCGAGGGCGCTGCAGCGCGGACAGCGGACGTCGGCGCGTGGGCCGTCTGGGTCAGTCGCGCCGAGGAAGTGGGAGCAGGTAGCGTTAGGGCAGTAGAGGCGGCGCGTGGCGGGCGTGCCGAGTTCGGCGGACTTGGCGTCGAAGGTGCGTTGGGTGGCGCTGTCAAGGAGGGCGCGGATGGCGGGGATGGGGAGGGGGCGATTGTCGCAGCGGAGAGGCCAGAGGGACTCGTCCTGGAGAGCCGCAGTAACGAGTTGGCGGGTGCAGCCGCGGCAGTAGAAGTGGCCGCAGGGGCCTTGGACACGCTGTTGGGTCGCGATATCGTCCATGCAGACGATGCATTCGATGATGATGCGACTAGATGGTGGTCAGCGGGCTTATCGTTTGCAGTAGCTGAACCTTGACTAACTCTGTCGTTCCTCCCAGATTGCTTGTCGAGGGGGTTGCGGGGTTGGTCGCGCCTGTCGATCTGGCGTCTGTGCTGGAATCGATCGCACGCCAGTGAGTCCTTGGTCTCTGCCGCTTGCGCTGTACACTCACCCGGGCTCTACTTCGACACAGCCTTGTTCCGCTAGCTCCTGCGCTCTTGATCTGTGCGGCAGATCGTGCCCATTCGCCAGAGCTTCAGCAAATCGCCGGTCATCCATCGCCGCCTGCTCCGCTGCCAGCACTCTCGCATCGGCCTCCAGCGCGTCGTCCAAGCTCTCCGCGAAACGGAAGTCGTCCATCGCTTGCAACATCGCCTCGTAGATCAGCAACTGCTCCGCCATCGCCACGTCCTCGTCCGTCGGTGGAACATCTTCACGCGCTTTACCCTTGCGACGGCCATTGATCGCGGCAAGATCCTCGAGGGCAAGCTCGGCGACGAGGCGCGCGGTAACGCGATCGAGGTCGGGGTTGGCAGCCATTGCGACGAACGAAGGAGGGGCTACCTCGCGCGCAGTTTATCTGAGCATCGGTGAGCCCTTGTATCGCCGCTGAATGGGAAGAAGGTGCGCCGTCTCAGGGGACGTGAGCGCCTATCTCGGCACTTGTGCGCAGAGCGCCTTCTATGAGGTTTTCGAAGGACGGTCGTTGAGATGCAAGGGGGGGAGGGGGGCGCTTGTGCATGACGGACATGGTTATTGATGGCCTCAAGATGTTTAGGGAATCCAGTAGTGTTGCGTGCAAGGTTCGCTCGGAATCGCTGATCATCCTGCATGCATCGCGCAGCCTTATGGCTCCAATCACATACACTTTAAGCTGCGCGCCCTCGGCGCTGCTTCCGACCAGGCCCGTATCTCAAATTTCTGTTACCTACCGCCATCCGCTCCGTTTCTAGCGCCGTGCCTCTTTCGTTCGACACTGCAGGGAACCACGATGGTGAGTACCCCTTGAGTTTGCGGCGACGGCCTCGCTCAACAATGTATCTAGTCACGAAGCGAGAGCATGCCCACTCCTCCACCGACACCATCGGCAGGTCCAACGTCAACGACACATGCAGTGGATGGGAGGATTTACAACCGGAAGGAGCGCGCCATGGCACGCATCATGGACAAGTGGGGTCGTTCGCGCGCTCAGATCGCTACGGAGCTAGGCCATGGAACAGGGGCGTCCGTCCGGCGCTGTGTAATCAACAACTACAAGGAGAAGGACAACGTCAAGGAAGACTACAAGTATGTCAGTAGGGAATTCGCAGGGAGGTATCCCCAGATTCTGGTGCGTCCTCTGCACGCAAACGAGAGGCACTGGGGGCTGACTGTGTTCAGGAGGTCAAGAATCGCCGCCGTGACGCGCAGGGTAGACGATTTGCCACAGTGATTGTGGTGAAGCCGAACAGTACACAGGACGAACAAGGTCAAAAAGAGAACACGGAGGAACGTCAGATTTGGCTGGTACGTGATCGCCTCTCCTCAGTATCGTCTCTTTCTCAGGTAGCCGCAGACGTCTGTGGCTAGCGCGCGGCTCGACAAGGCCGCGGTATTGCCTCCCGCCAACGGCGGACCCACTCGCAGAGTTCGACGTGGATATAGCCCGTATCCCATGCACCCTCGCCATCCTTCCACGGACACATTTCGGAGACAGGTAAAGTCTTATAATTATGTCCGATATAGCGGCAATTGCTGATCCCTGTTCTCTCCACAGCCCACCGTCGGAAGGGCCCTCGAGAGTGAAGAGTCCGGGCGGCAGCCTCAGGCTACGGCTCAGCTCTCGAATATCGGGCAAGATCGAACAGCGAGAACACCTGTACGCGTCACTTCCGGGCAGTATGCATGCTTATGCTGACCTGCGACCCCTCTGAGGCCCGTTCGACAAGCCTAACTGGCCAACGCATGGTAATTACGATTTTTGACCGCGATGGATGTGGTTTGACATCCAACAGGACTTCTTTCGAGAATTTCGGGTGCAGAACTACGCCAACAAGTTCCGCGAGAAAGACCTTATGGGTCGGGCCGAATGCGTCGAGCTTGCGCTCGACTGCAAGCTGAAGCCCGAGCTTCTCTCCCGCGTTTTGCAAGTCATGATCCCGGACATGCCAGAGCGCAAGCGCATCCCATTCTGCGAGCTTCTGGTTGAGGAAGCGACCCCGAGGAATTGATTTTCCTGCGTGAGCTACTTCTT
Source organism: Pleurotus ostreatus/Saccharomyces cerevisiae fusant (assembly GCA_024196135.1). NCBI lineage: Eukaryota > Fungi > Pleurotus ostreatus/Saccharomyces cerevisiae fusant. Next base: position 2,733 of record JAMQCK010000135.1, on the reverse strand, counting down.
GCTTTTCGTTCTTTTGCTTGATGCTAAACCGGTCAGAGACAGAATCATCGCTTGTGAGCACTCAGAACTGCAAGGCCCGCCCTCAGTATTCCCCGTGGTTATGTACGCTACGGCGGTGCCTTTATTTGGCCCACGGCCTCTTCGATGTGTACCTCTCTGTCGAATCTACGTAATATATGCTGGAAACGCAGCGGCGCGTCTCCGTTATCGTCCCTGTCCGCTGACCAGGTCCCCGTCCATCAATATCTCAGGCCGCAGACGGAGCACGTTTTCTCTTCGTGCGCACACTACTCACATCTTCCTAGCTTGCAACGGCCGCAGGCGGTTCAACTCTAGACCGTACATCCATCTCGCCCTCGCAGTAGAGAAGGTGAGCCCCTTTGTACTTTTCCCCTTATGGACACGCCGCTTACCTTTCCTGCCAGTATGGCCGATTTGATGCATCGCGAGAAGCTGCTCAGCTGTGATACGCGGTATCCACGCGCTGTCCGTTCGAGGGGCACGGGAGTACTGGGTATCGTAATTTCGTCCAAAAGAAGGATGGCTCACTCGACCAGGAAAGGTATGTTCGAACCGGCGTGTCCGCACGCGATAGTGGGCGCACCCCGTGTAGAGTTCTGGAAAAGCAGCGGATATACCTCAGACCCCATTTTTCCTGCTGACGCAGCTGTTCAGCTTTGGTCGAGTCTGACCCCCCTTTGGTAGATGGCGGTACGCTGCACCGCCTAGGCTAGCTGCAGGTGTACATGCTGATCTCTTGAAAGCAGGAATGGCAGGTCAGTCCTCCAGCCTCTTCACGCCGCTCAGCCTCCCAGCATCACGCGGCTGGGAACCACGACGCGCAATTCAGTCGGCAAATCGTACTCCGCGCCGCCATCAGGAAAAATCACAATAAAGAATCTGCACTGATAACAAATCACTTAGGCGCCACAACAGCTATCAACAACCCCCTGCATTTAGACGCCCTCCCCTGCGCCAGAAACCCACGACATTGCTCTTGTCCTGAACTTCCACCTCGACTCAGAGCAAGCACTCAGCATCCTCCAGGACGAGCACACCAGTATGCTCGTCTCTCCAGTCATCATCGGCCTGATGCAGGCCTCCCCAGTCGGGGACAGCAGCGGCAATAGCTTGTCGCTGCTCGAGCGCCGCCAAAACATCGTCGAGCACAACTTCATCATCGACCAAATCGCGCACCGGGACCAGTGCCCGCTCATCTCGTCCGACGTTACCCCCGTCGGATGCTTCCACGACATCGACAATTCCTGGGCATCATTTCTGGCGCAGCTCATGGAGACCCTCGAGTCCGCAGACGAGCTGGGAAAGCCTTCGGCGGCCTCGCTGCCGTTCCTAGAGATCCCCGCCATGGCCATCCCCGAGCCCCGTGAGATCGCCACAAAGGAGCACAACGCCGACCTCCCCCACATCGCCGTCGTCGTTGACCAGCAACCCGACTGGACCCAGTACGACCACATCTTCACTGCCTACCTCGTCTACCTCCAGATCCTCTCCCTCATGCTCCTCGTCGGCTACGTCGTTGACACGGTGAGCGCCGAGCCCCTCTCCCTGCGCACGTCCGTGCTGATTATCCCTCAGACCCCATTCACCGTCACCCCTGAGAACGCGCCCACCAAATCGGTCTCGCCCATCCTCGTCTACCTTCGCACCCCTCCCCCTCGCGTCACCCACGACGTTCCCATTGCAGTGCGTTGGATGTGCTTCCTACCGTACCAGCCTTCTGACCCGACAAGCAGCTCGATGTCCGCGTCCGCCCGCCCGTCATGAGGGCGATGCGCTTCAACTGGGACGGGCGTTCGCATACCATCCCCATGTCCACCGACTCGGATAACTTCAAGCTGCATGTCTACATGGCAGCGCGCGGGCTCTATAGTGGCAGGGTGCGTATGCGGACTGCGTCTTCGTCGGCGACCTGTGCTGACACGATCCTGCAGCTCCCAGAATTTTCCCCATCATCCTCCGCACGTACCCTTCGATGGCCTCTCTCGTCTGTTGCATCCGTAAGTAGTCTCGCAACGCACTATGTAGTCACGTACCTGACTGCCGCCCAGCTCCAGCGCACAGCCTCCCAAGCCGCCCACTTCATCCTCCTGATCATTGCTGAGCTTCCACGCGCAACCGTCCAAGTCATCAACAAGACCATCGCCAAGGTCCAGCGCGCAGTCACCCAAGTCATCTGCGGGGTCACCCACATCCTGCTCGTCCTCCGCTACGCCCTCGAGATCACTGTCGGCGCGATCACGCTCGTCTCCTGCCGCGTCTTCAAGCTCGTCGTCGACGTGGCCAAGCGCGTCCTCTGCTTCGCCTTCGATACCGCCATCGACGTAGTCAAGTACGTCCTCCCCGACAAGGACGCCGTGTACGACCTCGAGACCGCGCACACGATCGTGCTGTGCCTCTCGACGCCGCTAGCCCAGCTGCTGAGCTCGCTGGTCCCGGCGCTCTCCATCGACAACGCCGAGCGCGTCGTCCCGAATGTCACGACCACCCTCTTCTGCGCCGCGTCCTATCGCGCCAGCATCGCCTCCTGGTTGGACTCGCATGGTATGCTCTCCCCCGCTCCCGTCCCAGTCCCGTCGCTAACGCCCGCCGTAGTCCTCGCGCGCCGCGACTGGTCGGTCCGCTTCAGGGGCCGCACCACGGCCGCCATCATCCTCGACTTCGCGGAGATCATCCCCTGCATCTTCCTCTTCATCCTCTTCAAACTCCCCAGCT